>JAIFGZ020000428.1:0-51894 GCA_019925245.2 Oryza australiensis
TGTTAGTGATATGCCCTAGAGGCAACATGGAGATGTTGGATATCACGTCAATGTTTATGTATAAATGAATAAAGTGTTATTCAGTTCCATGAAATAGACATCTTGTATTGATCAATAAGTACGTGACTTATTTATGAGACTCGATATGTATGAATCTATTTCAAAATAGATCCACGATCATATGTCGTATTGTTGGAACAAATATGATTCTAAGATCGGCATGTTTATTGATTGATGATCATGTCTCATAGATCATGGGTATGGAGATACCAAATCAATAAACATGGACATATGTGTTAGAGAACACATTGTTGGATAGACCCACCATGAGACACTACGGAATCAATGTGCCATTAGTTGGTCTCGGGTAGTGTTGGTACAAAGTCCTTAGACACGAGATCACCATGGATTCCAACATGTGTAGTAGCCTACTTTGGGACTACCAAACGCTGTCTGTAATGGGTAGTTATAAGGTAGTTTTCGGGTTTGCTATGAAACATGGAGTGGGATGTGAGTGATCAAGATGGAATTTGTCCCTCCTTTGGAGAGATATCTACGGGCCCCTCGAGGTAATGGATTATGGAAATGCATGGCCATGCTAAGTTGATTGAGAGTCAATCAACGGACGGATAATCCAATACGGTTCGAGTGAATGGTTAAGCTATTGAAGGGATGACCACACATCTTGCCTATAGCTTAGCGGTATCGTGAGGCAAAGGGATTTGTGTACACATTACGGAGTTCAAGAGCCGATATTATATTCTTGTATACTATGGTGTCAATATGTGCTGCTAGGCGCCGGCTGTTTGACAAGTCGGGTTTGAGTTGGACTCGAGCAGACGGTCGGCTAAGTTAGACTATAAGCCGAGGCAACCGAGTATACACTGAACCTACGAGTCGCACGCTTAAGGGGATAGAATAGATATTCGAGTTGGACTCGGATACGGCTCGATCGGATAGGGATCCGATCGGATAGAATCTATGGGCTTACTAACGTATAGGCGGCCAACTCTATGAGATACGGATTAGATCCGATTCAAAATAGAGTCTAATCGGCCACTAGTCTCGGTCGGCCAACTCTATATAAAGGAGGGAGGGGTGAGAGCTACCACACATGTCAATTGCATCGCGTGCAACGAAGTCGCCGAGATCAATCTCCACGGGAAACCCTCCCCACTTTCGAAACCAAACCCTAGCCTTGCATCGCGTGCTAGCACACGGGTGTACGGCGTTCGTCCCCCGGACGTGTGGATCTTGCGGTAGAGGCGCTACTACGTTGCGCGCTGTTGATTCGGCTTCGGATCGGCTACAATCGGAGCGATCGGGCGTGGTGGAATCGAGCTGCGGTCGGGCGCATCGGAGCGAGCGTGAACGCGGCCGGGCGGCTCGAATCGGCTGATTGGCGAATCGGCTGTCTCAGGGAATCGGCTACAGACATTCCGGATCGGATTGCCTGATTGGCTATTCCGCTGCACTCTACTCCGATCGGTAACGATCTCTCGGTCACTTACTTGCAAGTGTTCTGGTTTGCGCGGTAAAAGTTTTGTTTTCGGCTAGGAGTAGCCTCCGCGTAACCCTTCGGTGGTATCGGAGCTAATCTTGCTTAGTTCGGGTTTTAGATTGGATCTGGAACAAGTTTTGTGCACGAGTTGATTAGATCAATCGGTTTAACGGGATCGTTGAGGAGAGTTAATGGTAATTGCGTTCCTTGATAGTGTATGGAACGGGCGTAATGTGATTACGTCGAAGCAATTTCCATATAACTCGGTTTGAGTTGGGTTCGAGATAGCGTTCCTTGATAGTGTATCGGAACGGTATAATGTAAATTATGCCGAAGCTATCTCGTAGTACGATCTTGTTATTTGCCTCGTGCCTACGCAAACCATCTCCCTTGATAGTGTATCGGGACGGCATAATATGATTATGCCGACATGGTTTCCGTAAGCGAATTCATAGATTGGATCTATGAATTCATAAGGTGAATTTAAAATGTGAATTTCACATAGATTGGACAGCGGGTGTGCGTAAACCCCTTATAGGTCGTCTCGATCTGTAGCTCTGCGATAAGAAAGTAGAAAACGTTTCTCGCCTAACTTGTTTTTGAGAGAATGCTTTGAGATGGTATGGCCCTATTGTATGTATGAGATGTATGAGATGCATGTGATGCATGTAATATTCTTTCATATGTGCAATCCACCTGTAATATTCTTTCATACGTGCAATGCTTGTAATATTATTTCACGACACTGTGAGTCGATGTAATCTTCAATTAGAGCTTCTATAGTAGTAGCTTAGTTTGAAGAAATCAAGCATCATGCACATTGAAAGATAGTGATAGAAGATTGAGATCCTCATTGCGCAAACATGGAGATGGAGATCACCATGTGAAGGGGGCCATACTATTTCACTATATGCTATTCTTCTTGCTTTCATATGTGATATGTTTGTTTGATAGGATAGCATCCCTCGCAAAATTAAGTAGTAATGATGCCCTTCCAAATGTTGCACCCGTCACCGTTATGCTCGTCAATGGTGGGTGCTGCCAAAGCGAGTGCCATTCTCTATCATAACACGAGGGGTATATAATCAGAGACATATACATGCAGGAGCATTTGGTTTACTTAACAAGGCTATCAAAACGAGTTTTGGGCCTTGGGGCATAGGTTGGCGCCGGGGCATGGAGATGCCACACCAACAACAAGAGTCACATAGAGATGTGATTAGCAAGGTGTTGCTTACCGATGTTACTAATTTTCTAGCGGTGATGCCAAAGCTCACTAGAAAATTAATTAACATGTGGATCTTGACCCAATACGTAACCTAGAGGAATGTGGAAAATACGTAATGGGAGTCTAATGTTAGAATTGTTTAACAATAGACATAGCATAAACATTATGCTAAACTTTGCTTTTTTTGTTGTAGAATAAATGGCGGCTAATACTACACCCGGTACCTTTAATTTGCGATCCATTCTCGAAAAGGAAAAATTAAATGGAACAAACTTTATGGATTGGTATCGCAACTTGAGAATTGTTCTCAAGCAAGAGCGTAAGGAGTACGTTCTTGAAGTACCTTATCCAGGAGGATTTGCCTAATAACGCCCTTTGCAGCGCACGGAGGGCTTATGAGAAGCACACTAATGATGCCCTAGATATAAGCTGTCTCATGCTTGCTACAATGTCCCCGAGCTTGAAGCAATATGAGAGCTGAGCGATGCTCACACTATTATTCGGGGGGCTGCGTGGCATGTTTGAGAACACGGCTCGGGTAGGAAGGTTCAACACCTCAAAGTCCTTGTTTGCGTGCGAGCTTGTTGAGGGAATCCAGTCGATCACGCATGTGATAAAGATGATTGGCTATATCGATGCAGGAAAAACTAGGTTTTCCCCTTAGCCAAGAGTTGGCTGCGATGTGATTCTATCAGGAGCTTGAATTCATTATATGATGGATAGAACCTTGCTGAATTGCATGGGATGCTAAAGACAGTGAGGAGAGTATCCGAGAAGAATGGTCATCATGTGATGATGATGCGAAGGCTAAGCGCAAACCACTGTCAAGAAACTTTGCACCAAGAGGAAGTTAACTCCCGATGAGATCGCGAGTGCCTCTAATGCAAAGAAGGGCAAGAAGGGTCGGCGGCATCGGATGCCGTTTGCTTCTATTGCAAGGAGACAGAGCCCTTTGGAAGAGGAACCGCAAGAAGTACATGGAGGATCTCAAAAAGAAGCAAAGTACGACTTACGCGGGTATTAATGTTATAGACATTAATCTTGCTACTTCACCTACCGACTCTTGGGTATTTGATACCGGATCGGTAGCTCATATTTGCAAATCGTTGCGGGGAATGAGAAGAAGTAGAGGATTGAGAAGGGGCGAGGTGAACTGCGCGTCGGCAATGGAGCAAGCGTTGCTACGATTCTTTATCGATGCAGATACCACTTCATCTACCTTCAGGATTAGTTTTGGAATTGAATAATTGTTATTGTGTTCCAACACTATGTCAAAACGTTATTTTCGCTTCATGTTTGCAAGCGGAAGGATATGATTTTAGATCAATGAACAATGGTTGTTCAATATATCTCGAGATATGTTCTATTTTCATGCTCCTTTGGTGAATGGATTATACGTTTTGAATCTTGAAGCGTCTCCCATCTATAACATTAATACGAAAAACAACTCTCTAATGATATAAACCCCACGTTTATCCGGCATTGTCGCTTAGGCCATATAAATAAGAAACGCATGGAGAAGCTCCATAAGGATGGATTGCTTCACTCTTTTGATTTTGAATCATTTGAGACATGTGAGTCTTGTTTACTTGGTAAGATGACAAAGGCACCTTTCACGGGACACAGTGAAAGAGCAAGTGACTTGTTGGCTCTCATACAAAGCCGATGTATGTGGACCAATGAGCTCAACGGCCGAGGTGGTTATCGTACTTCATTACCTTTTACGATGACTTTAGTAGATATGGTTATATCTACTTAATGAGGCATAAGTCCGAATCCTTTGAAAAGTTCAAAGAATTCCGAATGAAATCTTGAATCATTTAGGGAAAACAATCAAGTTTCTACGATCGGATCGTGGAGGGGAATACTTGAGCCAAGAGTTTGGTAATCATCGAAAGATTGTGGAATTGTTCCACGGTTGACTCCGCCAGAACTCCACAATGGAACGGAGTGTCCGAACGGAGAAATCACACCTTGTTGGACATGGTGCGGTCGATGATGAGCAAAAGTGATCTTCCGTTATCCTTCAGGGATATGCTCTTGAAACATTTGCGCTCACACTAAATAGAGTTCCATCTAAGTCAGTTGAAAAGACACCATATGAGATATGGACAGGGCAACCCCTAGTTTGTCTTTTCTCAAAATTTGGGGATGCGAAGCTTATGTAAAACGTTTGATCGACAAGCTCACACCCAAATCCGACAAGTGCTTCTTTGTGGGATATCCTAAGGAAACTAAGGGATATTACTTTTATAATCGGGAACAAGGCAAAGTGTTTGTCGCCCGACACGGTGTCTTCTTGGAGAAAGAGTTTCTTTCAAGAAGGGTTAGTGGGAGCGAGGGTGCATCTTGAAGAAGTTCAAGAAACACCGGAGAAAATGTTTCAATGCGACCACATAACCGCAATGAGGAGGTGCAAAGTGTTGCGCCACTAGTTGTAGATACACCAGCTCCACGGAGGTCGAAAGATCACGTCGTGCACTGCGGATGTACACAGTGCGGAACAACGTGATATATTGTTGTTGGACAACGATGAACCTAAGACCTATGAGGAAGCGATGGTGGGACCCGATTCCAACAAGTGGCTTGGAGCCATGAAATCCGAAATAGAATCCATGTATGACAATCAAGTTTGGAACTTGGTTGATCCACCGATGGTGTCAAAACCATTGAGTGTAAATGGGTTTTTAAGAAAAGGCCGATATGGATGGAAATGTTCACATCTATAAGGCGCGATTGGTGGCGAAAGGTTTTAAACAGATTCAAGGAGTTGATTATGATGAAACCTTCTCGTCCGTCGCAATGCTTAAATCTATTCGGATTATCCTAGCGATTGCTTGCATATTTCGATTATGAGATATGGCGAGATGGATGTCAAAACGGCTTTCCTGAATGGAAACCTAAGCGAGGATGTATACATGATACAACCTCGGGGTTTTGTCGATCCGGAATCGCTAGAAAGATATGCAAGCTACGTAAATCCATTTATGGATTGAAGCAAGCATCTCGGAGTTGGAATATTCGTTTTGATGAAGTAATCAAAGGGTTTGGTTTCATCAAAAATGAAGAAGAGGCCTGTGTTTACAAAAGGTCGAGTGGGAGCGCAATTGTATTTCTAATCTTATATGTGGATGACATATTACCGATTGGAAATGATATCCCTATGCTAGAATCCGTCAAGTCTTCATTGAAAAATAGTTTTCCATGAAAGACTTAGGGAGGCAACATACATATTGGCATTCGGATCTACAGAGATAGATCCAAGAGGCTAATTGGATTAAGCCAAAGTACATATATTGACAAGGTGTTGAAAAGGTTCAACATGCATGATTCCAAGAAAGCTTTCTTGCCCATGTCACATGGCATTAATCTTAGCAAGAATCGGTGTCCTCGGACACATGATGAGCGGAATAAGATGGGTATGGTTCCATATGCTTCGGCAATTGGATCCATCATGTATGCCATGCTTTGTACACGCCCAAATGTCTCGTACGCTTTGAGTGCTACGAGCAGATACTGATCGATCCGGTGAAGGTCACTGGATGCCGTAAAGAATATCCTTAAGTACTTGAGAAGAACTAAGGATTTGTTCCTAGTCTATGGAGGTGAAGAAGAGCTCGTTGTAAGTGGTTACACCGATGCTAGCTTCCAAACGGACAAGGATGATTATAGATCGTAATGCGGGTTCGTGTTCTCGCCTGAACGGAGGCGCAGATCGGTGGAAGAGTTCCAAGCGGGATACGTTGCTGATTCTACAACGGAGGCCGAGTACATTGCTGCTTCGGAAGCCGCAAAGGAGGCTGTTTGGATCAAGAAATTCGTTTCGAGCTTGGTGTGATGACTAGTACGACTGGTCCAATGTCTCTCTATTGTGATAATAGTGGAGCCATTGCGCAAGCCAAGGAGCCGAGGTCACATCGAAGTCCAAACACATACTTCGGCGATATCATCTCATCCGCGAGATAGTGGACGAGGTGATGTCAAGATATGCAAAGTGCACACGGATCTCAACATAGCCGATCCGCCGACAAAACCTCTCCCTCAGCCGAAGCATGAGGCGCACACAAGAGCAATGGGTATTAGATACTTACATGATTGACTCTAGTGCAAGTGGGAGATTGTTAGTGATATGCCCTAGAGGCAACATGGAGATGTTGGATATCACGTCAATGTTTATGTATAAATGAATAAAGTGTTATTCGGTTCCATGAAATAGACATCTTGTATTGATCAATAAGTACGTGACTTATTTATGAGACTCGATATGTATGAATCTATTTCAAAATGATCCCGATCATATGTCGTATTGTTGGAACAAATATGATTCTAAGATCGGCATGTTTATTGATTGATGATCATGTCTCATAGATCATGGGTATGGAGATACCAAATCAATAAACATGGACATATGTGTTAGAGAACACATTGTTGGATAGACCCACCATGAGACACTACAGGAATCAATGTGCCATTAGTTGGTCTCGGGTAGTGTTGGTACAAAGTCCTTAGACCCGAGATCACCATGGATTCCAACATGTGTAGTAGCCTACTTTGGGACTACCAAACGCTATTCCGTAACTGGGTAGTTATAAAGGTAGTTTTCGGGTTTGCTATGAAACATGGAGTGGGATGTGAGTGATCAAGATGGAATTTGTCCCTCCTTTGGAGAGATATCTCTGGGCCCTCGAGGTAATGGATTATGGAAATGCATGGCCATGCTAAGTTGATTGAGGAGTCAATCAACGGACGGATAATCCAATACGGTTCGAGTGAATGGTTAAGCTATTGAAGGGATGGCACACATCTTGCCTATAGCTTAAGCGGTATCGTGAGGCAAAGAGATTTGTGTACACATTACAGGTTCGAGCCGATATTATATTCTTGTATACTATGGTGTCAATATGTCTTGCTAGGCGCCGAAGGATGTGAGGTGGCTGAGTTGGACTCGAGCCGACGGTCGCTAAGTTAGACTATAGCCGAAACCGAGTATACACGAACCTACTGTGGTCGCACGCTTAAGGGGATAGAATAGATATTCGAGTTGGACTCGGATACGGCTCGATCGGATAGGGATCCGATCGGATAGAGTCCTATGGGCTTACGGCTATGGACGGCCAACTCTATGAGATACGGATGAGATCCGATTCAAAATAGAGTCCTAATCGGCCACTAGTCCCAGTCGGCCAACTCTATATAAAGGAGGGAGGGGTGGAGAGCTACCACACATGTCAATTGCATCGCGTGCAACGAAGTCGCCGAGATCAATCTCCACGGAAACCCTCCCCACTTTCGAGCCAAACCCTAGCCTTGCATCGCGTGCTAGCACACGGGTGTACGGCGTTCGTCCCGGACGTGTGGATACCGGTAGAGCGGCGCTACGTTGCGCGCTGTTGATCGGCTTCGGATCGGCTACAATCGGAGCGATCGGGCGTGGTGGAATCGGCCGCGGTCGGGCGCATCGGAGCGAGGCGTGAGAACGCGGCCGGACGACTGAATCGGCCGATTGGCGAATCGGCATCTCCGGGAATCGGCTACTTGTTCCGGATCGGATTGCCACGATTGGCTATTCCGCTGCACTCTACTCCAATCGGTAACGATCTATCGGCCCTTACTTGCAAGTGTTCCTGGTTTGCGCGGTAAAAGTTTTGTTTTCGGCTAGGGTAGCCTCCGCGTAACCCTTCGGGATGCCATGGAATGCTTCGCATACGTGAATAAAAGAGCGATGTGAAGCATGGAGTTGGGGTTGAGATGGTAGAGTTGAAGGCCATAGTAATTTAAAAGCCCCCGGAAGAACTCGGAGGTGGGAAGACTAAACCCGCAATGAAAAAGAGGTGAATACAACGAGCTCACCGGTGTTCGGGGTTGGGAAATCTTCACCCGCCGCCAGGCGCCACCTACGATCTCCTTGGGGGAAGCACGCCGTGCTTCACCATCTCCTTGAGGATAGATTCCCTCACGTCCGATGTGGCCCATTGGTCAAAGGGGATTCTCTTTTCCTCCGCCATTGAGTGTGGTTTGGATGGGAAGTGGATCTGGTCGGAAAGGATGGAGATTTGAGCGGGGATTGGCTGCGGAAGCGATTTGTGGCAAGAAGCGAGCTCTGGATGGATGGATTTGGGTGCGCGCGAGTCTAGGGTTCTTCGCAGAAGCGATGAGCTGTCTTGCGAAAGAGGAATCTTTTGGAAGACGAAGAGGCGGGGACGACTTGAGCCTTTATAGAAAGATTTGAGGGTTGCGCTAGGTTTTCTCGTGATTGGGCCGAGCCCATGAGAGAATCTACGGCCCAGTTAAGGTGTGGCCCGACACGTGTCCTTAGGGACTTAAGCGGATGAGCTTAAGCGAGATTTGCCCGGCAATATGCATGTGTCCGAATGCCCTATACCTTTGGAAATCCTTTCGTACCGCGGTTTGCTTGACTTCATGAGAAGCGGCACGATGCAACTTGGAAGGTGACCAACGGTTAAGCTTTTTATAGCTGCCTTGGTGACAAGAGCTGTTTGGTTTTTTAGCATTTGATTAAGTGATTATATCAATGCTATTTTTCCACCTTGGTGAAGATCTTTATAGATTAAGACCAGTATTATGGCAAGAGCTGTTTAATAACTTGGTCATATTTTTCATGCGATTGAAAGAACTCGTTTTCCCATGAGGGACGATTAAAATATTTGTTAGGGATGACTCGGGCAGATCTACTCGGATAAGCATGAGCTTACCGAGTGTTTTTCACCCACGAGGGATGATTGGGTTATTTGTTCCGAGATGACTCGGGCAAATTCACTCGGATAAGCACGAGCTTGCCGACTAATGAGGTTGCTTTAGCATGAGCTAAGCATCTACATGGGAATGATTTTTTTATAGTTCTTGACTATATGTTTAGTCCGTTTTTGACTAATCACATAGTCGGGGCTACACCTAATTAGGTGCAGGAGATGCACCTAGATATTTATTTTTGAGAATTTTTTAGATATTTTCCAGCCCTTCACGAGTCTTTGGAGCCACACGGGAGGATTCAGGCAGAGATGATGGAATCACTCGGCGCCGGAAGCACTCGGCCAAAGAGACTTTTGGTGTGTACTGTTTTGGTTTAAAGCTAAGGCTGTCTCGTCGACCGAAAGGACTGGGGCACTGTGGAGATTATGGTAATCGGGTATCTACATGGCAAGCTTATCCGACTGGAGGTAGGGATAGATTGTGCCTGCCATATCTGTAAACCAAACATGACTTGGGTGTTACGATTGCCGATAGAGATAAGGCAATCGACCTATAGTCACGGTTTGGTAAGATTGAGGAAACCAACTTAGAGTAAGATAGGGTTTCCGATCTGTAAGCCCTCCTTCCAAGACTATATAAGGGGGTAAGGGGCGTCCTTGAGGGATATGCGATTTCATAAGCGAGAGCTTTAGATACGAAGATCACGAGATCAATAAAGACACTCGGCGGATCGAATCCACCGAAACAGGAGTAGGGTATTGCCTCACGAGAGGGCCGAACTGTCTAAACCTTCTTCTCCTTCTAACCCATTGTGCTTGGCGAACTTGATGCGACCCCGAAATTATATTGCCGAAACCAAGTTTCGACGAGTTGGAGGCATGAATGGTTGCTCCGAGAATCGATCCACCATGTGGATTTCGAATAACTAGCATACAACGATTCATTTAAAAAAGTGATAAAATTCTCACCTTTCTTTGCCATTATCATCTTTAAGAAATTAGGACAATCTTTCTTGAAATGTCCTTCCTTCTTGCAATAAGACGATTTGTCCCCACCGTAAATTGCTTTTTTGCGAGGTTGGTGCTGACCTTGGGACTTTTGAGGCCGTTTGTCCTTTGATTGAGACGGTCTATAGTTCCTTTTCTTTGGGCTACCAACGTAGTTGATAACGCCACCATTTTTGGGCCTAATTCTCTCCTCCTCTTGTACACATTGTGCAAGAAGAGTATCAAAGGTCCAGTTCTCTAGGTGCACATTGTAGTTGAGAATGAAAGCATCAAACTCCTTTGGCAAGCGAGACATGATCAGGTGAACCAAAAAGTCCTCCTTTAAATCCAAGTCCCATTGCTTTAGTCTTGCATTTTGTGCACTCTTCGAAGGATAAAATCCCTAATGCCACCTTCAGTGTACACGTCCGTGACAAGGTCCTTTATGAGTTACGTGGCATGAGTCTTTGAAGAACCAGTGAACTATGTCTTTATCCTTTCTAGATACTCGAGACATTGTCGGTTTGGAATTGAGCCTACAATAGCCTGCTCAATTGTATTCTTTACCACAGCCATACATTTCTTGTTGGCTGAGGCCCACTTTGCCTTTTCAACTATGTATAGTTGTCTAAGGTCAGCATTTTCTTTTTCTCTTTTTTCAAAGTCAGCATTAGACTCGTGTTGCCTCTAACTAGTGCAGCAGGCTCTATAGGACAGGTGTTGTTAGCACCCACCCACCTCTCCCAAGATAAAGGCAAGGTCGAGCTTCTGTTCCATTCACTTGTAGTTATCCCCTTGTAAGGTTGGGATGTCTTTTATGCATCCCATCAAGGAGTAACCTCTGAAAAATGATCATGAAAAGTGAGAAACAAGATATCACATAACCTTCCTATGCATTAAGCCTACATCACCATTGCGTAAATTAGGCATAATACATAGCATGATATTGCAATTAACAACGTTGGTCGAAAATAGCAACATCATATACCATAAATGAAATTCCTAAAAATAAAATTCTCCCGTTGGTTCGAAATTCAATTTTAGAAACATCAATTTCAATAATATTTATCAATTTTGCGGCGAAAACTTTAAACAAAATATGTATAATTAAACTGTACAAAATTCAATATTAGGCCCCCAAAATGACCCAAAACTGTACACAATTTCACTAAAAAAACTTTTTCTCCCTTTTTTTTCTTCTTTTCCGGCCCAAAGGCTTTCGGCCTCGCTCGGCCGTGACCTTCACTGGGCTCGAGGCCCGGCGGCCGATGGGTGGGCCGCCAAATCGGCCCAATCGGGCGCGCGTTGATCTCGGCCGTCGGATGAATCCGGCCGAGCGGCGTTTGAGGAGGATTAAAAGGAGCGACGCCGGCCGAAACCCTAACCCTAACTAGGGTTTTCGAAATCCCGGTCCGCCGCATCGCTTCCACAACGCATCCTTCTCTCTTCCCGCGCCATGCGCCACACGGCGCGCGAGCCTCTCTCGTTCCCCCTCTTTTCTCCGGCGCATCTCAACCGAGTGGCCACTATAGCTTTCGGCGGAGGAAACGGTGGCACCGCCACGGGCCTGTCGCCGCGCGCGCGTGCACCCTCGGGTACGCGCGCGCCGTCGACCGGCTCCGCGCGGCGCCCTTTGCCTCGGTGGCCGAAACCGGCGAGGTGAGTAACTATGCTTTTGATCCGGTTTTCAACTTTTCTTTTCGATCCGATTGGATCCCTTTTCTTTTCTTGGATTTTCAATCCCTACCTAGATCGATGCACTAGTGGCTCGATACCATTGTTAGGCCTCTTAGGATCACTAGGCATCGGTGCTAAGTGGGTTCATGCGTGTAGAATATTGGTAGCACACTAGAGAGGATTAGGGTTACCGGTGGAGTGAGAGGATGAGGACTGCCCGTCGGCCATCGTGGTCGTGCGCCGGCGTGGTGCGCCGGTGTCGATATCGCTGGGCGTGGTGGTGGCGCTTCCCGTCGCACTGCGCCCCACGGTTTAGATCGGCTAGGGTTTGTGGGTGAGGTTGGTGGCGGCGGCGAGCTCGTCTCGTGTGCGCCCGGCCCTCACCCCTTTTATATGGCGCAGCGACAGGGCCCACCGGCAAGAGGAGGCTGGGTGCCCCGATCGGCGCGGTCAAGGATCCCCGTTGGGCCGTTGGGCCCAACGGGAGGAGATCAATTCTAACACCCACATGTCGTGTGGCTCCCAAGAATGAAGAGATCCCGATTAATTATTCACATCGAGTCTAATCATGGCCATTTTAACTAATTCCATCGATCGAATTATCTTAAAGAATGTGAGATACCGTCATGAGAGCTCGAATCGGTGGGCGTTCGAGCTGTGACTTGGCGTGGAGTTTCGAAGCGAGTCGAGCATGTCGCCGGGTTTCTCGCCGATGTTCAGCCTCCGGTCAATGACACCGTCGAAGAAATCGTAGAACCTCTTGAGGTTCCTAGCGGCGCGCGGCGGCGGCGGCTGAGGTCGAGCACGCGAGGAACGGGAAGAAGTCGGAGATGTTGGGTTTGGCCGTCTCGGCCACGGAGTCGGCGATGAGGTCCTGGAACTCTTGCCCGGTCTCGACCCCGGCTCGACGACGTCCTCGGAGAAGAAGACGTTGGACATGAAGTTGAGCACGGAGCCGAACGGGGCGAGCCCGACGCGGACGAGGCGCCCGAGCGCTCGCCGAGGTGGTCGACGAGCTCCGGGCCTTGGACTCCCGGATGCCGCGGGGCGCCGAGACGCCGGGAAGGCAAAGTGCTCGCTAAGGTGCGCATGTGCTTCCACAATGGGCTTGAGCTCGGCAGCCACGCCATGGAGATGTCTTGGTGGCCGAGGACGTTGGCGTTGTCCGGCACCCATTGGGTCGAGATGGCGCCGTCTTTCTTGTGGAGCGCCTCGTACGACGCCGCTAAGCCGGCGAGCGTGCGGTGCAACTCGCCGCCACGGAGCAGGTCGGGGATGTTGCCGATGACCGGGAACGGCGTCGGGCCGGGGAGGTGGTAGTGCACAGCGGGCGTGCGGAGGGGTCTTCTTTGTCTTGCTCCATAGCAAGTACGCAATGGGACAGAGGAGGAAGAAGAGGAGGGGTGAGAATGACATATAGGGCCCACGTGGGCCCTACATTTTAAATTAATTTTTTGGTGTAACTGACATGTGGGCCCATATTTTTATTTTTTCCAAATCAAATTGCCACGTAAGCACCACATCACGCCACGTAATATGAAGACCGAGTCAAAGCAGCCACGTAGGCACCACGTCGCCAAAACCGCCTTCCAAACCACCGAGGGACTTATATTGCACCGATTTTGATAGTTCGAGATCCATTATATCTGGTTTTGGACTGCAAGGACGAAAATCAAATTCGGTATAAATTTAAGGGACCTCAAATGAACTTATTCCCTAACTTTATCATAATCTAATTTGCAAAAGGTACGTATGATCAATTACACTAAGTGCGACTAAACAAATTGTTATGTGACAAGTGTACGAAGATTTGGCTAAAAATACGCATATGACATGTGGGCCAGCGAGTGAGATTTACCATAGTTGTTGTAGAAAACAACCAAACTTTTGCCTAACAAAATATGGCACGTCTAAGTGGCTAACATATAGCGTGGTAAACTGTGACAATACAAAAGGCCGTTAAATACGTTGAGCGCCTGAGACCAAATACACTGCTGCATCCTGATCGTCCATAAATCGATCACTTTGCATGGGGATGTAAACCTTTGTGACCAACCATGCATTTCAATCATGTCATGCTTCCCCGTTGGATTGCAACAAGAACAGTCATGAGAAAAATTGAAAGGACAATAATATGTGAATGATTAGGAGGCCAAAGTACTGCATTCATTTTCTACTATAAACAGTGGACCTAACAACATACACTGATATCACAATTGTTTAGCAATGCAATCAGATCAACAACAGACACTCGACATCCCAATTATTTAGTAATGCTATCAGATCAATATCTTAATTTGTTAGTAGTGGCCAACCTCTTGGCGGAAATGTTACACCTACCGATAAAAATGAATGTGATTTGATATGAGATATTGGAGCATGCCAACTGATCCTATAGCTATGGCAGGGTTTGATTTATCTCACTACGGGAGATCACCTGTTTGCCGAGTGCATGGGACACTCGACGAAGGTTGTAAAACACTCGGTGAACACTTCGTCGAGTGTTACACTCGGCATAGCTCACACGGTGAACTTTGGATCGGCAAAGAGCTATTTGCCGAGAGTTTTTCATCGGGCACTCGACGAATCTTCGCCAAGTGTCCCTTCGACACTCGGCAAAAAAGTATACGTTAGGTTGGGTTTACGGTGACGGAAAATTTTGCCGAGAGCCTAAAAACACTCGGCGAACTTTTCGCTTTTGCCGAGTGCCGACAAAAACTCTCGGCGAAATTACCATCTTTGCCGAGTGCTTTGAGAAAAACACTCGGCGAAATTGTAAAGTTTGCCGAGTGTTTTCGCAAAACTCTCAGCGAAGAGGGAACTTCGCCGAGAGCTTTGTCAATGCACTCGGTGAAGTTTGGGCACTCGGCAAAGAGAGTTCCTGTAACCCCGGCTTGCCCTCTTTGTCGAGTGTTTTGGCCATTGCACTCGGCAAAGGCCCTCTTTGTCGAGTGTTACACTGACAAAGTGATAATTTTAACCTTATTTTATTTGTTCAAGTGGTATATTTCACAAATTTTTAAAATATACATCACATTCACACCCCCAATCATTCCACAACCCCATAAGCATCATTCCACATCCCCAATCACAACCCCAATCAACACAATCACATCGACAACCACAATCACAATGACCTTAGCCATAATTCACAATCCACAAGACATAAATATAATCCACAATCGTAGTCACGGTCACAATCCACAAAACATAAACATAGTAGTTCACGTAGGTAGTCCACAATTCGCAATCGAAATTCGAAGAAAACATAGTAGTTCACGTAGGTAGTCCACAATTACAATTGTTCAAAGAAATTTACCGAGGTGAATGAAGAAAACAACCGTCTTCTTCATTGAACTCAAGAGCTTCTAACTAAGCACGAACCTCGACACTGTCATCATCCTGTGTGGCCTCGGTAATTATTACATCTTTTGTAAAATTCTTGATGTCCCGCCTGAATGGATGGTCAAGAGGGAGGAATTGTCGATGTTTGTCAAAAGAAAATATTTACCACCCTTCACCAACCGATGAACTTCGTGAGCTGCCTTACATACCGGACATGGAAACTTCCCGTGAACACACCATCCGCAGAATATCCCATATGCCGACAAGTCATGCAGAAGTTATGGTACCAAATATGCATTTTGAAGTTTGTCTTTGTAGCTTGGTCATATGTCCATACCCCTTCCTCCCAAGTACGGACCAAATCATCAATCAAAGGCTCCATGTAAACACTCATATTCTTTCCCGGATGTCCAGAATTATCAACGACAAGAATGTATTCGATCGTTGGAAGATGACGCCGGGGAGAGGGGGAAAGATTGAGAGGAATAACGAACATGGGCCAACATGTGTATGGGGCATCCACCATTCCATAAGGGTTGAACCCATCCGTTGCCAACACAACCCGTACATTACGAGCCTCTAAAGCTTTCCCTGTGATGAATCACATCAAACCTTCTCCAAGCTTCACCATCGGATGGATGTACAAGCTTCTCAGGATTGTATCGACGTCCGAGCTTGTGTCATGTCATCTGCTTCGCGGAATTCTAGGTCATGTAAAGCCGTTGGATCCTCGGTATGAACGGAAGGTATCGTAAGATCTTCATAGGGATAGCGAGCGTCTCTTATGCCCATCACTGAGTCTACCTCTACGAACCTAGAGGATCCACACTTTGCACAGTATTTTGCTTTCGTATGCTCTTTCCTAAATAGGATACATCCGTTCGGACAAGCATGTATCTGCTCATATGGCATCTTAAGTGCACGAAGGAGTTTTCGTGCCTCATACATGCTCTTTGGCGAGAAGGTGACCATTCGGAAGCAAGCTACAACAACTGTCGCATAACATCAAAGGCCTCTCTACTCCAACTAAACTAGGACTTTACGGCCATTAGCCATGCAACGGCATCCAATTGAGAAACCATTGTATGCCCATGAAGGGGTTCTTGTGCCGGACAACATGTCGTAATACGCCTTTGTGGTAGGCTCCGGCTCCTCCTCCCTACATTCTTTCATCGAAGTGTGTTTCATCATAGTCATTTAACATGTCTCCTATCCCGCATCGAATCAAATTCCTCGATACGTTGTCGGACGACCTCGTCTCTCCCACGGTAGGCTTCACCATAGAACGTCCACCGGGTATAATCAGCCGTAAAACCATTCTTGCAAAGGTGTTTGCCCATGATCTCTTTTGTTTGTCGCTTCATGTGACCACATTTGCTCTGAGGACACCATGTGGTACGCGCTCCTTTAACTCGGGCAAATGCAAGTTCCAAGAAAGCATCGGTCTTCTCGATCTATTCATCGGTCAACAAACCATGACTTGAGCGGCCCGTATACATCCACTCATGGTCATCCATCCTCTATCATATCAAACAATCATATTAATATTATTTCTATCTACCGAGTGCCTATACTTGTCTAATAGGTAAAGATATGTCCTAATCCCACCGAGGATGTGTAGATGAGTTTACTTCCCATGCTCTAGTACTCCGCTCCGAGACAGAATTTCGGACCCTCCGCTGTTCTCCAAATACACGTCCCGATAGGGAGATTGTGTATTCGGAGAACAACCGGGAGATACTACCAAAATTCCGAGTCGGACTGAATACTAGATCATGAAAACTAAACTCATCTACACATCCTCGGGCTGTCCAAAACGTGGACAATTCAAAAAGATACGGTTAAAGATATGCAAGAAGACGCATATTTTCATCCGTATCTCTTTGAACGGGAGACGCCTAAGGTTACGTAATACACGAGACAAACGACGGTAAAGACAACGGCACTGCAAAATAGGGAAGCATGGCTCGATGGCCGGCACACAAGCGATGGCATGGTGCGCGATGCGACTCCATTCATAATCTTAAACAAAAACCTTCGAACATACGTGCATACAATAAACTTCAAAATATATACGCGCATATAGCATATATTTTCTACGTAAATCAAAGGAGTATAGATATGTATCTAATAAATACCATTGTTTTTACCATACCATTGTTTTTAATAAATACCTAAATATCACTCGCTTTAATAAATACCTAAATACATGATATTATTTTGATGTGTCAATAATAACCTAAATATTGCCATAGTTTAAACTAAATGTTTATACAATAACAAATCTAATTTCGTTTGAACTAAATGTTGCAATAACAAAATAATACCAAAGAAAAGACGTGTTTTCGGAAAGATACGAAGGGGGTGGGGGCGTCGGCCGGAGGAGGGGGCGGGCGTCGGCCGGTGGGGCGTCGACCGACGAGGGGAAGGGGGCGTCGGCCAAGGGAGGAGGGGGCGGCGTCGGCTGGGTGGGGGAGGAGGGGAGCGTCGAGTACGGGAGAGGGCATCGGCGGGGAGGAGGTCGTCTCGGACGTGGAAGGCGGTCGGCCGGGGGTGCGGTGGCGGGGAGGTGGGCCGGCGGAGTGGCGCGCGGGGAGGGAGGCGGGCGGGAGAGAGCCGGGTGGGGAGGGATTCGGCCGGGGCGTGTCGTTGGTGGGGAGGCGGGCGGCTCATTGCGCCGAGCCAAAGACGCGAGGTGGTTTGGGGAAAACGTCTAAGTGCGAAAAGCATACGCAGAAGGAGCGGCCGTATATAACAACATTCGTCGAGTGTCCCGATCTGGGCACTCGGCAAACACATGCTTTGTCGAGTGTCCCGTTCTCGACACTCGTAAACACATGCTTTGCCGAGGGCCGATCGGGGCACTCAAGCAAAACCAAACTTTGCCGAGTGCCCCGCACCGCACTCGGCAAAGTATTCCACTGGGTTTTTAAAAAAAATTTTCCCGTGTGTATTTCCTTTGCCGAGTGCTACTCTCGGCAAAAAAACATTACATTTTACGCTTCTAATTATTTAAAAATTATCAAACTGATTCAAAAAAATACCAAATTTTTTCATAAACTAATATAAGCTAATTATTGCCTATGGAATAATTTTTGAAATCAAACGACAATTCGCCCATCACTTTGTCTCCAAATCTAACTTATCCTTCTCAACACTTATAATCTTCTTCGGATAATCCTCGATTTTGTGAACGTCGTACTGATAAAATATTTGAAACCTTGTCAATTTTTACGTGAGCCTCGACGTATAATATCATGACATTCGACAATTTTCATGATTTTTCGACTTCGTTTGCTATTTTTATATTTTTAAAATCATTCGGTGAATAGGTTCCTTGTCATGTTCCGTGAAGAAAATTTTTGAATTTAATCTCATTTTGAGGATAATGACTCAAACAGGTCTAAATAACATCAAATATAATTTTTCCACTTATTTTATTCCATTTTTTATCACTTGCACTTCAAATTTAAGACTTGACAAAAAATTTATGAAAATAAAATAAATCAAATATATATAGCAAAACAAATTAAAAAATACTAAATTTTATAATTATGATTGACATGTTGTATTTACATATTAAAGAAAGTTTGGAGAGTGGGGAGAAAAATTTTAAAATTTTTGCCGAGTGCCGTGGAGCAGTCGGCAAAATTTGCCTTTGCCGAGAGCTTTGGGTAGACACTTGGCAATGTGAAAATTTTGCCGAGTGTCCAGCCCTTGCACTTGGTAAAGACCTTGAGGAAACGCCGTTTTGGTCGTTGGGTGACGGCCGTTACATTTTTGTTGAGTGTCCTAATTGGCACTCGGCAAAATTAACCTTTTGCCGAGTGCCCGAGGAGGGCTGTCGGCAAAATGTAATATATGCCGAGTGTTTTTCGCCGAGTGTAAATACCCGGCAAACATCTTATTTTGCCGAGTGTTTTTGTTTGCCGAGAGCACTCTCGGTAAACATATATTTCATCGAGTGTCCGAAGAAAAGCTCTCGGCAAACGGTAAATCACTCGGCAAACAAGGGCTTTCCCGTAGTGTCTCAAGACCCGAAAATGTACAAATAGTTTGACACAGTTTAGATGGAATAAATCTCAAACCTAACATTGCAGTTCCAGATAACTCCATCTCATTATAGTAGATTAATCCAATTGATTGATGTATTATAAGTTTCGACAAGTTTATTTGTTTGACAAGAAGTGAGGTTAATGTTTACATAAGTACGCAAAATCTTGTCAATTTGTATAAATATTCTCGTTTAAGATTTTGAAACCTGACTTGATGAAACTATTTTAACCAGTATATCTGCCAAACATTTTTAGATGAACTCAGATACAAAATGTTAAATGTTTAGAGTTCAAACCTTAAATTGTGTTTGATACACAATTAGAAGAACACAAACTCATGCTTGATACAATATACATCAAAGATTATTAACGACGGGAAATGTGAACCTTAAAAGTTCGAATGTTATGCAACTGTGACACTAAGCTTCTCTGAACACGTCACTTTATCTCAGCTTAAAAATGCATTACCGCTGAGACTGCACTGATTTGCTCCAATCGATCTAAACGTAACAAAAAAACAAAGAACACGATAGGAGATGATTATCCTGATGGTTGGACTTAACCACTATGACTTCCAACACCGCTAAAAGTTCTTCGCAGCTTGAGTCATCCGGAAATATGGATTATTGGTGCACCGGCAGTACGGCGTTCTCCCTTCTTAAGCTCTTCCATATGCATAATTAGGACAAGGACTTCTCAAAAAAAGGAAAAATAAATTACGAGGAAACGCCACAGCAGATGATTTCAGAGTCAAGGAAGTTAATTTCTGATAATCTTTTCTGTACATATGCACAAGTGGAAATTAGGGATTAAAGCGGGGATGGAAAAATCCCGTACCGACCGTCACCGAATACCGAATATCCCGACCGAATACCGTATCCGCGAGGCTGAACTTGTACTTTTGGTGCACCGTTCCAGACCTCGTTTGGGTGAAGGATTGAAGATAATTGTTCTGGAGTTCCTCCACCATCCTCTTATACTTGGCTTGCTGTTCAGCCGATAGTTGATCCATTTTTACAGGTACGACATTGTCCTGTGTGATGCCAGGGATCTTGGAGTCGACCATCTTGCCGGCCGAGTTTATTCGTCCGAGTCGAGCCGAGAAAGATAGTCCCACTGGGCGTGCCAAGAAGCGTGTTGACGAGAAATCTCTCTCACGCGCCGGCCCGGAGATCCGCTTGACTCCAAGCAGGAGTCCTTCTTAGCCGCCTACAATGTGTAGAGCGTGCCGCTGATTTGATCCGCCAATCAACAAGAGAAAAAACGAGAAAGCATTCGTTAAGCGTTAGGTCAAGTCCCGCGGGATCGGCCGAGGGAATCCATGAACGTATATATGCTATTCCAAGCCATATTTGGGCCAAATGACCAAAGCTCATCGGCTATACCAAAGCGATCATCGGTCATCCGATCCAAATATGACGAAGAATAATAAATACACAGATCAATAGACCAACCGATGTTGGAAAACTAATCATTAAATCGGCCGATACTCCAATGAATCTCATGCAGCGCAATACTCCTAGATCAAAGATGTAAGCAAGCACAATCTAGACATGAAATACGGCCCTATCACGATCTAATAACAATTATGTTAAAAGAAATACATTAGGGTAGGTAAAGGTCTCGAAACCCCGACGCTATCCCGTGATAATGTAAATCCAAAAGAATAGATTACCAACGATTCAAAAGACGACTCAATAGTTCAGTATTGATGCAGCATTAAGTATCAAAAGAAACGTTCAATCTATTACTTTCGACTTACACTCAGAAGATGGTAGATACTACATACGAACTAACCAGCCTTTAAACCTAGCCCCGCCGACCATATACTCCCAAAGAGATGAGTCAACCACAAGATAGATCTAAACACCGAATTGGTTCATATGCACTATATGATACATATCGTAGTGAAACTATTGAATCCAATGTGTCATTGCGATGGAAGCATTAGAAACAAGCGATCTCATCACTAACGACAAACATTTACCCGAGTTTGGGGATCAAGACGATGCAGCCCAAAGCCAAACAGGGTGTTCGTCCAAAAGAAAAGATGGCGATGCGCCGAAGATTAGATTGATTGAAAATCGTTCTCATACGTAGGGTCTCGGTCCTATTTATACCCAAGATACAAATCTTTGTAACAACCTCTGACTCTATCTAAACTACTTTTTAAAACATCATATCATCCCTAGCGAGATTCATAATGCATTACAACTACCAATTTAACAAACTCCTAAATTACGTACACAACCGCCATTACAGACTCCATCCATAGGTGGCAATATCTTTTAAACGCGCAGTTAACATCCGAATCCTCACTTATCCTCAAGTTTCTGCATTGAACACGGTTTTATCCCTTCGAACTCGGAATCGGCCGTCGGTTGTTCCATTCAACCCATCCTCACTCGACCAGCCCTCGCCGATCACTCTTTTAGCCGATACAACTTCGACTTCAGCCGATCCGATTCCATCTTATTCTCTTAGGACTTAGGAACCTCATTACCAAATTTCAGTGTTAACACATGCCCCCAAGTCCGTAACATAAAGTGTTGCGGATTTGTTTACCTATTCAAACTCCTACTCCCTTCTTAGCCCGAATCGTCTCGCTTCTCCCCAAGGGCCCTTTAAATATCCACTTTCCTCGGCCGAACCACCCATGCCCTCATCGTGCGCTCGGCTTCCTTCTCAAACAAACTTCTTGCCTTCTCTCTCTCCTCCGGCGACTCCATCGACGTTCGACGCCCTCTCCACATTCTCGAACTCCATCTTCGTCTCCGATCTTCCCGATGGCCTCCGTTGCGACCTCAAGCACTTCCAACTCGCGGCCACCGCCGCGCCCGCCGCGACCGCAACACCACGCCGCCGTCACGGAACCGCTCCAGCCGCTACCATGAACGAATTCCCCTGTAATCTTTTCTTTTTTTTACTCTACAATTTTACCCTCAACTCGTTCCTCCAAACATCCCTACACCAATAGTCCATTCGGTAATTTTCAATAATACTTCATCCCGCATTCTTACTAATCAATACTTTTCTCATTCTAAACTATAAAGCACCATCACCTCGATCGCACCTTTTTCTCCTTCTTCAAACCGTAGCACCTCTCTCACCAAGTGCTCATCCCCAACTTAACACAAGAGGGAAAGTACTTCCTTGGCCTATCGGCGATACACCAACCGACGTGATCACAAACGAAACCAACCGCATGCCCTTCAACACCGCCAAACCATCTCTTTCCCACTGAACGGGACGTTCAAGGCTTGGCCATCTACCGACATAGCCTGGACCGAATGGTACAAGAGAATACAATCGGCTAAGTACACCCAATGGGAAGAAAGAAATCTTGCCCAATGCTTGGAACTATCCATCGCTAATATGGAAAAAGATGAACCACTCCTATCGGCCGCAAATCGCCTACTTTTGGAACGACAGTTTCAATTCCTTCCTCTTTAGGCAAGGGCCGATGACCATCACACTAGCCGATGTACACATGACAACCGGGCTAGACATCGAATCATCGGCTAATCCATGTGTCTTGAACCGAAAAGGTCAACACCAGTTCAAAACCAAAGCTATTGGTGGATTGAGTGGTTTCATTGCCCAAAACATGAAAGATGGAACAAATACCACCGGGAATACACTTGTCTTTCCGATGATGTGGCTGGAAAAATTTGTGTTTTGTGGATCGAGCCGTGGGCCGACCGCTAATTGGCAAATAATGGCTGAAATCTTAGTCGACGGAACGTAGTTCGCATTGGGAAAATACCTCCTCGCCTACACATATCAAATGCCGCATCAGCCGCCACAAAAATAGCCACTAACACCCCAGTCAACACCGGTGGCCCCCGGTGGTTTCTCCAAATCTGGTTGGTGTTAGCCACCCAAAACGTGGCGGGCCGGCCCGCCCGGCGTACGCCGGGTTCCCAAGGCTAGAGCCAATCGAAGATGAAGAAGGCGGCCAAATCACCACCAGCGATGCACGAACTATGGAGAGGGCCGCCGCCCATACAGTTCAAGACAATCGGGCACGAGCTATTGGCCGATTGGTTCACGGCTTTTTACGACGGGCTATCCCGCGACAACCGCACTCGGTATTTCTACGCCGACCAAGGATCTTTTGAACCGCCGATCGATTTCAAATGGGATGATCTCAACTCACCGACACCCAAGGTGTAGAAAATTGTTCTTTGCCTCTTTTTCTCCCCGCATTCCGCCGACCGGGTTCACCAAGGCCGATCCACGCCGGAGTTATGAATTCTACTACCCGGTACGCGGCAAGACAATTCCGGCCTCGGGCAACTTCCCATCGGCTTCTTTTATGTCGATAAGATCGAGACCCAGGAGCGGTCAGCCAAGATCCGATGATGAACTCACCGCCGAACATAGCCGGTCCTTCCTCGGCGATGCCGACAATCACCTGTCGACGAGGAGAAGCGCAGCTACGACCGATGGTGGCTCGAACTTAGACGCCACATTTTTCACCAACGGCCGTCTTGCTACATCGACTTGCTTCCGCCGGACGAGATCCCTCGGTATATTTCTACTCACCCGATTACTCCTTTCCTTCGATTCATTCATCGACCGCATCGCCGATTTAACATTCGTGCTTTGACTTCGCAGAAATAGAAACGGAGCGGTCGGCGGTAAGCGATTCTGGGCGCCCATTGAATACAAACCAGGCGTTTTAGACGTGGGAGGCCTCGCTCCGTCGGCCATCGCTGGAGGGCGCCCAAGCTTTCATCTTTACTACGAGGGCAGGTACGCCATCCGATCGTGCCAAAAGGAGGACGGCGCCACCGCCGCGCTCATCGCCTGCGCCCGCCCCAAAAGGGTGAAAAAGATGGATCCGATCGCCTCGGCTGACAGCCTTCCTCCTTTAGATCCGGCAGTCGAGGGATTCCTCGATGCTGCAGTCGACGAAGAGGCGCCGTAGCCGTCCGTGCAATGGTCGAGACCGGGACTTTGAGTCCCGAATCGGTAAACGCCCAACCGACGCTCCGCCCCGCAAGCCCGCCGACGAAACACCCACCCGTAAGTTTTCACTTTGTTGGTCCCGATTTCGTGATGTTCACTCGTATCTCGATTTGCTCTCCTCGCAGCTTCAAGAAATTGGCTGGTCGCGCCCTCGCCCGCTTTGCGTAATCGGCTCTTACCCTTTGTCCGTGATAATCAATTAGTTCGTCCGCTAACCCCTTTTCCTTTTGCAGCTCTGCGATCCCCGCCGGCCGCTCCCTGTGCGTCGGGCGAATGTACCGCGCCGTTGGTGACGGCGACGATGACATGGGCAAGGAAAGCCGACGGCCGCGGGAATGATCCACCAAACGATGATCCCGACGACGGCGCCGACGGTAAGCCGACCGGTCCCAACCATTGGTTTTGCCATGTCCCCGATCCTTTCTTTCTTCTCGCAGCGCGTGGCCGATCTCCTCAACTTTGACTTGTCGGATTTCGAGGAACCCGGCGATGCCGGCGAGGAAACGCTCGCGGCGTCGGCCGAGATTTTGAGGGCCACTGGCCGATATCGGCAACCGACCGGAAGCCTCATTAGATGCGTTGGTGGTCGATTGCGGCTCCATACGCGCACGTTTCGTGGATATCCAAGACCAGCTACCGGATGCCGTTGCTGAAGCCATCGTGCCGGCGACCTTCATGGAAGCCTACCCTAAAATACGAACGAGCCCTGCAACGAGTCATTGATCGGCGCGAGAGTCGGGCGCGGTCGGCCGCCATCCAATCGACCAAAGATGCCATTGAATCCCGAAAAGCCGCCGACCGCCTAAAAAAGAGCGCAGCTAAGCTCGAACAACTCCGTGCCCGCCGGACCAATCGGTAGCCGATCTCGTCCGATCACAAACGGAGATTGACGTCCATGAAGAGTATATGGCCGATTTGCCGACCAGGGTTGAAGCCGAGCGTCAAAGTATCGGGCGGCCGTTGCGCATTTGCGGGGCTTGGTGAAGAGTGCTCGATCGGTATCGTGGTCCGAGGCCGACGACCTCGTGGCAATCGGCGAGGTCGACCGAGTTAGTCGGCCGACACTCTATCGGCGATAGCCGATTTTCTAAAGAAATGAAGATTGTAAAACGTCCGACCCCGCGAGGTCGGCTTGTGTTTCTCCAACATGTGCTTTGTGATGTAACCTGACTGTATTAATAGTGCTTGTATCGTTTAGTTCGAAATCGCTCGAAGTGACGCTCCAACACTCAACGTCTATCTCTTAGTCATTCGACTCTCTAGCCATCAGCCGATAATACCCGGCTATGTCATCGCCCGTCTTCATAGGCCGACTCCTCGAATCGTACTCCGGAACCCGTGAGCCCCGGGCGATAGGTATCCATACCTGCGCAGCCGCCGGCTTTCAACGATTCCCGACGCTCTTAATGATGATCCCTTTGACTCCCGGGTTGCGCGGCGTCCTTTCACATCTAAGAACCGTATCTTTTCTTTCTATAAATGGGCTCCCGGCTCTTTCACTTTTCTGTTTGCCCTTCGCATCACTTGACGAGGATGCTATGGTATCATTGAGGCTGAACTTGTACTTTTGGTGCACCGCTGCACCTCGCTTGGGTGAAGGATTGAAGATAATTGTTCGGAGTTCCTCCACCATCCTCTTATACTCGGCTTGTTGTTCACCGATAGTTGATCCATTTTTACTGTACGACATTGTCCCGTGTGATGCCTGGGATCTTGGAGTCGACCATCTTGCCGGCCGAGTCTATTCGTCCGAGTCGAGCCGACAAAGATAGTCCCATTGGGCGTGCCAAGAAGCGTGTTGATGAGAAATCTCTCTCACGCGCCGGCCCGGGAGATCTCGCTTGACTCCGGTGCGAGTCCTTCTTAGCCGCCTACAATGTGTAGAGCGTGCGCTGATTTGATCTCGCCAATCAACAAGAGAAAAACGAGAAAGCATTCGTTAAGCGTTAGGTCAAGTCCCGCGGATCGGCGAGGGAATCCATGAACGTATATATGCTATTCCAAGCCATATTTGGGCCAAACGACCAAAGCTCATTGGCTATACCAAAGCGATCATCACCATCCGATCCAAATATGACGAAGAATAATAAATACACAGATCAATAGACCAACCGATGCCGGGAAACTAATCATTAAATCAGCTAATACTCCAATGAATCTCATGCAAAGCGCAATACTCCTAGAAGCATTTACCCGAGTCATTGCGATGGAAGCATTAGAAACAAGCGATCTCACCACTAACGACAAACATTTACCCGAGTTTGGGGATCGAGACGATGCAGCCCAAAGCCAAACAGGTGTTCGTCCAAAAGGAAAAAGATGGCGATGCGCTCGAAGATTAGATTGATTAAAAATCGTTCTCATACAGAGGGTCTCGGGTCCTATTTATACCCAAGATACAAATCTTTGTAACAACCTCGGACTCTATCTAAACTACTTTTTAAAACATCATATCATCCCTAGCGAGATTCATAATGCATTACAACTACCAATTTAACAAACTCCTAAATTACGAGATACAACGCCATTACAGACTCCATCCATAGGTGGCAATATCTTTAAACTCGCAGCTTAACATTCGAATCCCCACTTATCCTCAAGTTTCTGCATTGGACACGGTTTTATCCCTTCGAACTCGTAATCGGCGTCGGCCGTTCCATTCAACCCATCCTCACCGACCACCCCGCACCCGATCACTCTTTAGCCGATACAACTTCGACTTTAGCCGATCCGATTCCATCTTATTCTCTTAGGACTTAAGAACTTCATTACCAAATTCCAAGTGTTAACACGCGCCCATGTGTAGATCTGGATCGGCGCTCGGGCTAGGTTAAATGATTTGGAAGCATATCATGTGTTGGAGCCCATCGCCGATGACACTTATCGGTGACGGGCCTAATTGTTATCTCAATCGGTCCTCAAAGTTGGTGTCCGTCACCAATAAATATCATCGATTACGGGGTTCCGTTGGGGCCCGACAAATATATTATAGGTTATCTTTGTCGGGTCGTGATTTGAGCCCGTCACCGATAGATATCATCCATGATAGGCTAGAGTATTTTTTTGCATATCTAACATATATGTGCGAGTATTTTTTTATCGATTTTTTTAAAACCTGTTTGAGATGACTTCGTTGTGACGATCCGTAAAACCTAGGCATGTGAGAGCTTGTCATAGATGAGAGGATCTATACTAGTGAGACTAGTTCACATCCCGGGCCATAATAGCACTACCTGTATTATAGTACTGATGAGCAGGATAATAGAAAGATGAGACTCACATATGAGTGATTATAATGATAATGTCATTATGATAAAGGATTTTCAACCGAAGAGCCATGAAAGTGAAGGGGCGAAATAAAATTGCCGGCTGATCACCTCCTCACAAGTTATATGCATGAAGGGTTAAAGGACAATAAAGTGAATGTGTTGTAGTTTAGCTACCGAAGGTAAAGGGACGACAATATGGGCTGAACTCATTCGATTAATGTTATTTAATTGCTTTACTCGTATTCAGCGGTTGGGAGCAAATCTGGCCGACCAATATTGACGGTATGGCCTCAATAACTCTAGTGGCGTGGCTGCACCAGGGTTGAGAATTAGTATTAATTGTTGTTAGTGGGAAAACAATTGTATAGGTATAGTACATTTGCCAATTTATTGGTTTATCTAGCTCTTTTAATATCATGTCATAATTAATATTACCCTCCGATCATAAATATTAATATTTAAGGAAAAGATCTAGCTAAACTTGTAAATTTTGACTACCAATTTTGACTTGGATTCACAAAATAATAATAAGTTAACGACATTATGATTTTGAGACAAATCTACACTTATCATTTTCTAAAACCGAGTATTTAAAAGCTATTGATGGCAAAGTTTTCAGAACTTTGCTTAAAATCTTGTCCTAAAAGCTAAACATTTATGACCAAAGAGTAAAAATTTAGTTCTATATATGGTACAAGTGTCAAATCCTAATTTATATATTGTCCTATTCGTATTGGATTATGCTATTAATGAAAAATACCCTTTACCTCAATTTAGAACTAAGAATTAATTAGGTCCATGGCATCCTCAACACTGCACAGCAGCTCTCCTGCCAGATCCATGGCCGAATTTGATAGAGAGGCGTTAGATCTAAACACATCCTTCCCTCCAGCGGCATGGAAGCCACCGTCGTGCCACACCTGGTCCCTCTGGACGTGGTCCCGATCACCTTGCCACACCTGGTCCCTCCGGACGTGGTCCCGATCACCAGTGAAATAGAGGACCCGACCTACACCTGCTGCCCCTCATGGCCGCTCTTCTTCGATGCGGCCACGCCGCCTCCAACCCACCACCGCGGTTGTTGCGGTCTCGAGCGTCGTCGGCCTTGAGCCCTAGATCTTCATCAGCCACCCTCATCGTCACTTCTTTCCTCACCACCAATGACCGAGCTCAACAGAGCGCACCAGCTCTGCCCACAACTATCGTAATCGTCGTCGTCCCGAACTTAATCATGGGCTCTAACCTCTAGGGCCTCTATGGAGAAAGGAGGAAGGCCCACCACCTGCCGTTCTTGTAGCCACCTTGCTTCCGAAGGTTGCTCGAGTGGTGACAGGGCGGTGGTGGGCGCGAGGGTAGAGGAGTCGCCTCCCATGTCATCCCCCGCCCAGGAGTGACATGACGGCCCATCTCGCTTGGCCTATGTTAACGTCGAATTTGGTAAACCCCGGTGTCTTCATCGGCTCGGTGTTCATATCGGCTCAAAGCTAGTATCGCTTAGAGTTCTCGTGCAAGCGTATAGGGATTTTCTCTTATCAACATCTCAAGCAATCGGATTCTTGTTAGATTCGTTTGAAAAATCTTATCCGTAAGAGACCGAGTCTAGGGAGGATGTGGCTTGTATCTTTTAATTAGAAAGAATTGGTTAAGTTTCTTTTTATCTTTAGAAAAGTGTGTTAGTGTCCAATAAGGACTTGGTTTGTTTCCTTTATCTTTAGAAAAGTTTGAACCGTAATTTGTTAGGATCTTTGTCAACCTGGGGGTATAAATATGTGAGTCCGAGGTCCATGTAAATCATCTCTCGATCAATACAACTCGGCGCATCGACACCTTTTCTTATCTCGTTCTACTTTATCATCCGGCGGAACTTGGCACCCGACGTGGGGTTGCATCGGCTTCAATCTCCGCAAAGGGGTAAGTCCATGGTCCCGTCGGTTCAAGCAATCGTATTAGCTACGTCGGCGTCGTCCAAGGTTGCATCAGTACATTTGACCTCTTGGATTGCTTCGATTCGTTAACATCTTTGCCTCGATTATTTATCATATGTCTCTATTGAATCTAGTCCTATTATCTCGATTTGGCTCTATCGGTTGTCTCTCGTTTTAGAGTTTCGCCGACATCGGCTAATCGTTATATTAGATTAGATTAGCTTAGGCATCCACCACCCCGAAAATCGGTCAAGGGCTTGATTGTCTAGATATTGCGTTTCTTTTCATACTCGTGCCGCATCGCCAGTTTGACGTACTAAGTCGTGATTAGAACGTAATCTCTAGCTCGCCCGTTGGCTGCCAATAATGGTTTCATCGGGGTTTCACCCGATGAGTTATCCGAATGTCACATTGGCTATGAGTACGTTTAGACATAAGTGATTTATACTTGTCTCGGTATGCTACCGATCCATCCCGATCACTTGATCTAAACATATTTTGAGACCTAGATTATATACTATTGATATCTACGCCCGATCGATTAAACCTAATTTTCATGGACATTGCATCGGTTTGTAAGGATTGCTTACGAGTTGGTTTTTAGCCGATGACAACGAGCATTCATCGACCATTGTTTATCTTTTAGATTTTATACCATCGGACCTCCACCGATGTGTGTTTTAATGTTCGACTAATTGCTGCTATTATTATCATGTTATCGTCGCCGATCGCCTTTATATAGATGTTTGCTCAGCACATTGCCGATGGATTAAAACCCTAATTGCATCGGCCGGCATCGGCATCGGGCGGAATCAACGGATCGGTTGTTTTGGTTATCGGCCTATCATCCGATATGCTCTATGTTCGCTGTTTTGTATATCTTGTCGCTGTGAGATCAAACCGATCGGCACGCCCGCACTTCATCAATTTTAGGACCTGCATTAGAGCTAAGCGGATCTCCTAGGCCAGCGTGTGATTCGACGTCAACATATTTTTGGCACTACAATGATAGTATGGATTTGACGTCAATAGCCTGCTATATCGATATATGATTATGTCTTTTTGGCTATTCAAAAGCACTTATATGCAACTATGATCACTTGACTCCAATATTGCTTGTACAGATAGAGTACAAGGGCGTGTTCTACTGGTCTATAAGCCGGTGATAAGACAAGCCACTGGTTTGTTGTGAGAGAAAATACTTGTTTGAACGGCTAATAAGCCCGACTGATACGAATAAGCGAAGTCTAGTAGTATCGGGCGATGACGTAATGCTTACTTTCCAAAAGTGTCGTATCGTATAGAGTACAAGTACTAAACTATTACATGGTACATACTTTTTTAAACTATTAATTTTCTTTTCATATCATCCTCTCTCTCTCCTAGCAGTGGATTACGACATCATCATCGGAAAAGTCAGCTCTACTTGCACTGTGCTAGCTAGACCTATATATCACTACTAGATAAACGATTTTTCCGGGACGAGTCCTCCAATAGATTCCGAGACGGATCATAAGTGACCGCGTCTAAAAACCGATCCCCAGGAGGCCCGTTGTTGGACCGCACAAGAAAATGCATTATCTCGTGTGGTCCACTTAAACGACCGCACGGGGTATTCTCGTGCGGTCGCTTAAGTGGACCGCACGGGATAATGCCATTATCCCATGCGACGCACTTAACGGCCCGCACGGGATAATTGCACATTATCCCGTGCGGCCCACTTAATATCCCGCACGGGATAATGCGTTTTCTCATGCGGGCCTTTACGTGGGCCGCACGCGATGATGCACCATAAAACAACCGTCCAACCCGACAAGACGGACTACATTTAACGTGGTGTCTTCCTCTCCAAAAAAAGGCAATTATAGGGGGAAGGTTTTCAACTCAAATTCTTCAATTGCAATCAATACAAAAGATAACATGCTTGATCTTCTCTTTCATTTGCTTCCATTTTAAAATTTTTTTGGTTGAATGCGAAGATATTTGAACTTTTTTCAACTCGATGTTTCTCTCTTCAAAAATAGACAATTTCTTTGGTGGAAGGTTTTAGACTTGAAATCTTCGATTGAAATCAATATAAAAGGTAACATGCTTGATCATCTCTTTCATTTGCTTCCGTTTTGTAAAATTTCATTGGTTGAATACGAAGATATTTAAACTTGTTTGAATATATCATTTTGAGCTATTTTTGTAGTTTGTAGGTCAAATATATTGTATTATGATTGACCCATTTTTTGGTAATTAATAGTGTGTTAGTATTATTTTTGCTGTGAATAAGGTTTTAGTTATAAAGTACAATTTAAGTTTAATTTGTTTATATAGAAAACACGTGTAATATAATATTATTTTTTGCTATAATTTTTTAGATGGATCGGACATGAATGTATGAGACACGAAGTACTCATCTAGTGTTCATGAGAGAAGCATCAATATTTATTAATAAGGCGAAGGCACACACTTTGAGAGAGAATAGGAAGGATATTTTTTGTCCTTGCGTGGATTGCAAGAATCGAAGATGTGGAAAGATCGAATATAATTCTAGGACACATAATTCAGCGTGGATTTGTGGAGAAATACACAGTTTGGACTAATCACGGGGAAGTCAGCCCCTCCGGAAGAGATTCCTGATATTTGATTCGATGAGGCAGAGAATTTTATAATTGAGGACATGTCCCGTGAAATGATGGGTGATTTTGGCGGCTCTGGTTTTGACGATGCAGAGGTTGATATTGATCTTGATCTTGAGGATATGTTGCGGCACGCTAAACCGAAGGTCCTAACGAGAAGCAAGAGATTTAAACAATTGGGAGGAGTTGTAGAAATCAGCGAAAGATGTTTTGTACGATCAATCAAAGGGATGTGACATGGATTATACAGTGTTACGGTCGGTGCTAGAACTTCTTAGATTGAAGGCCGGACACGGATGATTTGATACTAGTTTCAACGACTTGATGGGTCTCCGAGAGTTATGCTTCCTAAGCCTAACTTATTGCCGGCCTAACACCTATCAAGCCAATAAAGTGATATGTCCATTATCTCTTGGTGTGGAAAAGATTCATGCATGTATTAATCACTGTGTATTTTATCGCAACGAATAGGTGACTTAGACAAGTCTCCAAGTTGTGGGGCCGTAGGTACAAAAAGGATAACAAGGCCGCCGATAGTGATGTTGCCGAACCAAATGCATTGATCGAGCCAGAAAAAGATTTCGACCGTGGTGATGTGGTACTTGCCAGTGAAAGATCGCATGAAGCGATTGTTCCAAACCCCACCAACACCGAGTTGATGAGATGGCATCAAGAGTGTTGAAAGATAGATGATATGATTCGACATCCCGCCGATGCTCGACAATTGAGAAACATTGATTCAAAGCACCCAAAATTTGCAAAGGATCCGGAAATGTCGGGTTCGCGTTGAGCATGGATGGACCAAAACAGACTGACATCGACCTAGATGTGTTTCTTGAACCTTTGATGGAGGATATGCAAGAAATGTGGGAAGAGGGTCTATGATTGTTTGATGCGTATCTTGCTAGGAGTATTTTACTCGCGTGCTATCATATTCGTTACTATAAACGATCTACCGGCCAATTTTTTCCTCTCTCGGACAAATTAAAGGAAAGGTCGGATGTCCGATATGTCTAGATGACACATCGTACATATACGACCTTGTCAAAAAGTTAGTTTACATGCGTCATCGTTGTTTATTACCACAGAATCATAGGTATTGTGCGATGGCTACCTTTTTGACAAAATTGTTGAGGAAGGTACTGCCCCCAAAGCAAAGGATGGTTCCACGGTGTTCAAGCGACAAAGAACATAAAGGTCATGTTCGGCAAGAGAAAGGCTGCACGCAGTGCAAGAGGAAGAAAGAAGTGGTAAAAACACGATGCCCTTCAAGAAACATTCAATTTTTTTCAAGTACACGATGTACTAGAAAGACCCGGAGATTCGTCATGCCATCGATGTCATGCACCTCGAGAAAAACGTATTCGACAACACCATCGGGACTTTACTGTAAAATCAAAGTGTGTTTGATTCTTATTGGATGATGAACAATTGGTCGCTGTGGTTTTTGGTTTGTGTGTTTTGATCTTTGGAGATTATTGACAAATTGGTTTTGGGAGATAATTGAATTTTTGGATGATGAAGGTGTTCAATTGGCCGCCACTGGTCGAAGGTCCAGGGCTTATACTTGTCATGGTCTAACCGGTGGTGTTTCGGTGTCGACCGGAGGTTGGGCTCGCGGTCGACCAGCCGAGCCGAGTCATCCCGACTGGTTGCCGATTTCGTTTCGGTTTTGGTTTCAGTTTGTTTCCTTACATATACATGGAAGTTTTGTGTTCCTATGCACATGTCCGGTTGTTTATGCTAACAATGAGTCAAGTTTGGATAGCTTGTGCTCGGATATGGTATTCTTTGTTTAATTGTGTGCGTGTATTCTTTACGCCTCGGGAAAGTATTGCCGGTGATCGAGTCGAAGTTAACTTGGAGATAAGGTGACATCCGAGATAGGGATCATGCGGGATGCTGAAGGGTAGAGATTAGTGCACATAATTGGGAAGTTTTCATATGGCATACAATGGAGATATTGTTGCGTATGGAAAGCGGAATTTCGGTTTTAGGAAAACCGAGTTTGTTATGGTTGGTTTATGTATAGTTCATTTCTTGTATGGGAAGGTTTCCTAGTGGATTAGGGCTTCTTATATGAGTAGGATTCATGGCTCTGGCTGTGGTTTTTGGGTATAAATAGTGAGGGGAGGCGTGGCCTCTCGGTATCGCTTTTGAGTTCAAGTTTTAGAGTTTCTCAAGTTAGGGTTTCAAGTTTAGATTGAGATTTTGTGAGGAGTGCTTTCCATAAACTTTATAAACACAAAGAGATTCAATAAAGATTAATTTTCTAGAGAATTCTTTGTGTTGCTATTTTCTTCGGTGCGGCGGTCGAATCAGCAGCTAGACTCGAGTTCTATCCGGCCAAACCGGACAAGAGGCGGCGGTCGACCGGCGATACGACATCGAGACGATCGGCTACATCGTGCAATCTGAAATCGGCGATCGGCTATAAGGGCGATCGACCGGTGTTACTCGGGCGGTCGACCGGCTCTACTAGGCGGTCGACCGCGATTCAATCTCGGTCGACCGGCATCGGTAACAGTAGGCCTTTTATTTCCGCTAAAACTTTGTTTTTAGGGTGCACCAACCATTCACCCCCTCTAGTTGGTTTTTCTTTGGGCATTTGATCCTACAAGTGGTATCGAACCATGTTTTTCTACTTTGGATTTTCTTCGATCTAAAGTTTTTTCATCATGTCGGAAAATTTTCAACAAAACCGGTATATTTTTGATGGCACCGATTTTGCGTATTGGTGTATTAAGATGCAATCTTATATCATGGCTCAAGACTATGATGTGTGGCAAAAGGTTGCTCTTCCCTACACCATACCCGATGCCATTAATACTCGAAGCTTTGAAAACTGAGTTTAATAATAATTGCAAAGCTCGAAACATTTTGTTGAATAGAATTTCGCGTTCTGATTTTGACCATGTTTCTCATCTTCAAACCGCTAATGAAATGTGGAACGCTTTGAAAAACTTTCATCAAGGAACTACAAACATAAAAGAACTTCGTCGAGATCTTTTTAAAAAGGAATATATAAAATTTGAGATGAAACCCGCTTGAAGCTTTGGATGACTATCTTGGTAGGTTTAATAAAATCTTGAGCAATCTTAGATCCGTTGATTCTTCTTATGACACTAATTATCCACAATCCGAGATTTCTCACCACTTTTTAAATGGTCTTGACATGTCTGTTTGAGAGATGAAAGTAACTTCTATTCAAGAATCTTAACATAGCAAATTTGACTTTGGATTCACTCTATACAAAACTCAAAACTCATGAGATGAATATTCTTTCTCGAAAAAACGATTCTAAGTCAAGTGCTTTGATTTCTCCTTCGACTTTTTCGATGTTGCTTCTTTATCATCTCCAAATGCTCTTGCTTTAATTAACGCCATGTCCGATGAACAACTCAAGCAATTCGAGGAGGAGGATTTGGCTCTTGCTACTAACAAACTTTCCGAGCTATGAACGAGTTAGGTTCAGAAGAAAAGAGGACCAACGCGTTGCTTTGAGTGCGGCGCCTTGGATCACATCCGCTCCAACCGCCCCAAGCTCGGGAGGAGCAAGAAGGAGGACAAGAGCGCCAAAAAGATAAAGGATGACAAGCCCAAGGGTAGGCGCTCCAAGCGATGATCAAGAAAGTGCTTGAGTCAAGTCTATGCCGCTTTTGAGCCACTCGGCGACATAGATTCGACAAGTGAGGAGGAGAAGGGCAAGAACATCTTTGGCGTTTGTCTCATGACGCGTGGAGATGAAGATTCTTCGATGAAGAAAATGAGGTAAGCTCACTTGAGGATGCAATTCTTGTTTTAAGTGCTAAGAATAAAAAATATGAAAAATATTTAAAAAACAAGAATTTGTGATTGAATCTTTAAATGCTGAAATTGCTAGATTGAAATATCTTATTCCCAATGATGATAATTGCAAAAATTGTGAGGTTTTAATGCTAGAAATTTCAAAGATTAGAGATGTCAATAATTCTCAAGTTTTGGTGCTAAATCTTGTTTAACTTGTGATGCTAATGAATTAAAACTAAAAGATGCTTTAACTCGTGTTAAGCACATGGAAGAAATAGTTAAACAAGATGAGGTAGCTTCTTGCTCTATATGTCGCAAAGGCAAAGATGTCATAATTGATTGTGAAAATTGTGTTAATCTTGGAAAAGAAGTTCCTTACTTGAAAAGTTGTTCGCAAAATTTTTCGATGGTAAGAAACAACTTAACATGATTTTGGACAAATCTAAAGTGTGTAGCAACAACAAAGGAATAGGTTTTGATGCTCATGACTATTTCACCAAAAATCCTCCAAATGTTTTAGGAATAACTGAAAGTGGTGAAATCTTGACAAAACCTAATACCATAAAAACAGCTTTTAAGTCTCGCTGGAAATTTGCCATCTTTTTCGTTTATCTAAAAAAACTAAACCTAATTTTTAAAACCATTCGTTACTAAAAAAAGTTTTCTTGCTCTTTTTTTGGTAAAGATGGTCATCTTGTTGGTTTTTGTTTCGGACTAGCACGAAAACAGAAAAGGAAAGAGAGAATAATTTTGCAAAATCAAAGCGGCAAAAATTTGGTTTTTCCTTGGGAAGGCCGGCCGATCGCAGCTGGTCCACCGATCGACCGGCCCCGCATCCGGTCAGACCCACGGCACCGCCTCGGCCGACCGGCGATGGCGCCCGGCCGACCGACAGATGGGCCGGTCGCCAGGCCGGAAGGAATTTTTCGAAAATTCCAAAACTATTTTCTCTCGTGGTTTTGTGCCTATTGGATCTACTGGTCGTGTGTCTCAGTACTGGATTCCTAAATTTCTTTTAACTAACCCCAGTACTGAGGCCTCGACATCTCTTGTTTTGTAGGCTTTCGTGGCGAGGAAGGAGAACGTGTGGATCATGGACTCCGGTTGTTCGCGGCACATGACCGGAGATAAGAAGTGGTTCTCCTCCCTCAAGACGACATCCAAGACGGAATCGATAATCTTTGGGGATGCTTCAACAAGTGCCGTTCTCGCTACCGGATCCGTCAAGATAAGTGACAAGTTCGAATTGAAAGAGGTAGCTTTGGTAGAGGATTTCAAATACAATTTACTTTTAGTTTTACAAATTGTTGATGAAAACTTTGAAGTTCATTTCAAGAAAACTGGAAGTAAAATATTTGATTCTTGTGGTGATTCTATTTTGAACATTTCTTGTTATGGGAGAGTTTTTAAAGCTGATTTTGAAAACCCCTGTTTCTCCTATTGTTACTTGCTTAGTTGCAAAATTCAACAAAGATTTGATGTTCGGCATCGTAGACTTGGTCATGTTGGATTTGATCATTTGACTCGTTTAAGTGGTTTGGATCTTGTTCGTGGTTTGCCAAAACTCAAAAAGGATCTTGATTTGGTTTGTGCACCATGTTGTCATGGTAAAATGGTTGCTTCTTCACACACACCAATTCTTTCGTGATAACGGATGCACCGGACAGCTTTTACACATGGACACCGTTGGTCCTGGTAGAGTGAAATCTGTTGGAGAAAAATGGTATGTGTTAGTTATTGTTGACGATTTTTCTCGATACTCTTGGGTTTTCTTCATGGCAACTAAGGACGAGGCTTTTGGACACTTTCAAGTCTTTTCTTCGCTTAAATTGTGAAATTTCCAACTCTTTGAAAACAATTAGAAGTGATAATGGTGGTGAATTTAAAAATGCTTCTTTTGAACTTTTTGTGTTGAAAAAGGAATTGAACATCAATTTTCTTCTCCTCGTGTTCTTCAACAAAATGGTGTTGTCGAAAGAAAAATTGTTCTTTTGTTGAAATGGCTTGGACAATGCTAGATGAATATCACACTCCTAGAAAATTTTGGACCGAAGCTATTAACACCGCTTGCTATGTTTCTAATCGTATTTTCTTGCGTTCTAAACTTGGCAAAACTCCTTATGAGCTTTGTTTTGGTCGCCGCCCCAAAGTTTCACATTTGCGTGTTTTTGGTTGCAAGTGCTTTGTGTTAAAATTTGGAAATTTGGACAAGTTTGAATCTCCTTTAACCGATGGTTTATTTCTTGGTTACCCGCACACACTCGTGGCTATCGTGTACTTGTTTTAGAAACTAACAAAATTGTCGAGACTTGCGAAATCACTTTTGATGAGGCTAGTCCCTGGTACTAGACCATATCTTTCGTGTACACCGCACGGGGTCGGGGAAGTTTGGTCGAATCTTTGAAGACGAAAGTGACGATGACGACAATGAGGTCGACCTCGCCTGGCCGAGGCCGACCAGAGTGCCGTTGATCGACCAGCGAGTATGCCCGGTTAGACCGACCAGAGACCCGGCCGGACCGGCAGGGCCGACCGCCGGACTCCGCCGATTCCAATCAAGAAGATTCTTCATGGACCACGACCTGCTGAACCGAACGTGAATCAACTTCGAGATCACCGCACCTTTGCACATTCAGCGACGACATCCGCCTACAAATAATAGGTAATTTAAATGAGCGAACGACAAGATCAAAGGTAACTGCGCATGATTTAGTGAATTCTGCTTTTGTTGCTTCTTTTGAACCCAAAGATGTTACTCATGCATTAACCGACTAATCGTGGATTAACGCCATGCATGAAGAACTTGAAAATTTTGAAAGAAACAAAGTTTGGTCTTTAGTTGAACCTCCTTTCGGACATAATGTTATTGGAACCAAGTGGGTTTTCAAAAATAAACAAAATAAGGATGGTTTGATTGTTCGAAATAAGGCTAGACTAGTTGCTCGGGGTTTTACTCAAGTGGAGGGTTTGGATTTTGATGAAACTTTTGCTCCGGTTGCTAGGATTGAAGCAATTAGGCTTTTGTTAGCTTTTGCTGCTTCTAAAGGTTTTAAATTGTTTCAAATGGATGTTAAAAGTGCTTTTCTAAATTGTTTTATACAGAAGAAGTTTATGTTAAACAACCACCTAGGGTTTTGAAAATCCTGATTTTCCCAACCATGTTTTTAAACTTTCGAAAGCTTTATATGGTTTGAAACAAGCACCTAGAGCATGGTATGACAGACTTAAGAACTTTTTGCTTGAAAAAGGTTTTCAAATGGGAAAATTGACAAAATGCTTTTTGTTCTTAAGCATGGTGAAAATCAACTTTTCGTTCGAGATATATGTTGATGATATCATCTTTGGTTGTGCAACTCACTCTTTGGTTGTAGAATTTGCCGAGACTATGCGTAGGGAATTTGAGATGAGTATGATGGGTGAGTTGTCATACTTTTAGGGATTGCAAATCAAGCAAACACCTCAAGGTACGTTTATCCATCAAACAAAGTACACCGAAAATCTTTTGCGCAGGTTCAAGATGGAGAGCTACAAGCCAATATCAACACCCATTGGATCTATTGCTGTTCTTGATCCCGATGAAGATGGTGAAGCCGTGGATCAAAAGGAGTATAGAAGCATGATAGGATCCTTGTTGTATTTAACTCGCTTTTAGGCCGACATACAACTTTGTTGTATGTTTGTGTGCACGCTTTCAAGCTTCTCCACGTGCTTCTCATCGTCAAGCGGTCAAGCGCATCATGAGCTATTTGAGTCATACACTTGAGTTTGGCATTTGGTATTCTACTTCATCTTCTATCTGCTTAAGTGGTTATTCGATGCTGATTTTGCGGGTTGTAGAATAGATAGAAAAAGTACTAGTGGAACATGTCATTTTCTTGGAACTTCATTGATTGCATGGTCTTCTAAGAAACAATCTAGTGTAGCTCAATCCACCGAATCCGAATATGTTGTCTTGCTGTAAGTTGTTGTTCGTAGATTCTTTGGCTGATTTCTACTTTAAAAGATTATGGACTTGTTTTTGAAAATGTGTCTCTTTATTGTGATAATACAAGTGCCATTAACATTGCTAAGAATCCTGTTCAACATTCACGCACTAAACACATTGATATTCGCCTTCATTTCTTGCGTGATCATGTTGAGAAGAAAGATGCTGAATTGAAATTTTTGGATACAAAATTGCAACTTGTCGATATTTTTACAAAACCATTGGATTCTTCTCGCTTGCTTTTCTTCGAGGGGAATTGGGAATCATTCATCCTTTTGGCATGTTTTGAGGGGGAGTTTTTGTGCTCTTTATTTTATCAAGCTACATGATTAAAATAAATTGAAAAAGAGAGCTTTATCCATACATATTGTTGTTCATGTGCATGCTAGCAATATTATAAAGATTTATTTGTCATTAGCATAGCTTATATGGATTCTAGTATTTTTATGTGATCTAGATTTTATAGTTAAGTGAAATAATGCATGACACTTTAATCATACTTGAATTAAAAAATATGCAATATTGATATTAGTGCTTGTGTTGGATTTTAAATGCTTATATATATTATGTTGCACTACTATTCCTCAAATTACTTTAAAATTGCTTATTGTGAAAAGAGAATAAAATGTTATCTATGAGAGAGAAAAAAATAAATACCGAATCCTTGGAAACGTCTTAACGACAAGGACGTATTCGATGTGAGCAAAAATAATGAGTACCGAATCTGTGGAAGCAGCCTTGACGACAAGGACGTACTGAAATAATTGAGAAAACAAATTATGAGCAACAAATATACCTCAAATCAATATGAAAATTTTTTTTTCTCTTGAATTATATGTGCAAAAAAGGTAAATTTGAGAAAGAATAAAATTTGCAATATGTATATATATAGTGCAAAAAGGTAAATTTGAGAAAGAATAAAATTTGCAATATGTATATATATTTGGGTTTATTTTTCAACCTATGTGCTTGTAAAGATGTTGCATTGTAAATCGTTTAAATCCATGAACTTTATTGTGTTATTGAACTTAATTATAAAATATTTGATTCATGATTACACTCTAGGGCATATTTGCTATATAATTGATATGTTTATCTTCTTTTTATTGCAACACATGACATGACTTGCTTTATGTATGGTGCTAAACTCTTGAATATTTCCTTCCTATGCTTGATGAATTCATTGTCAAAAGGTGAAGAAATAATGTTGTTTGGGAGAACAAGAGGACAATCAAAGTGCAAGTTTTTTTTTTGGGTCAAGAGATTTTCTTTCTTTTCAAAAGGGAGAGAAATTTTCTTTGATTTTTGAGCACTCAAATGCTTTTTACCATTTTTATTTTTAATTTTCCAAACATCAAAACAACAATTTTATTTGTTTGCCAATGTGTTCATCAAGGGGGAGATTGTAAAATCAAAGTGTGTTTGATTCTCATTGGATGATGAACAATTGGTCGATTGTGGTTTTTGGTTTGTGTGTTTTGATCTTTGGAGATTATTGACAAATTGGATTTTGGAGATAATTGAATTTTGGATGATGAATAGTGTTCGTTCGGTCGTCACGGCCCGGTCTGATCGGGCTTATACCGCCGGTCGACCGGAAGTGTTTCTGGGGCGGTCGACCGGGTGCTTCTCGCGGTCGACCGGCCGAGCCATCCGACCGGTTGCCGATTTCGTTTCGGCTTTGGTTTCGGTTTGTTTCCTTGCATATACATGGAAGTTTCGTGTTTCTATGCACATGTCTCGGGTTGTTTATGCTAACAATGAGTCAAGTTTGGATAGCTTGTGCTCGGATATGGTATTCTTTATTTAATTGTGTGTATTCTTACGCCTCCCGAAAGTGTTGCCGGTGATCGAGCCTGAGTCAACTTGAGATAAGGTGACGTCCGAGATAGGGATCATGCGGGATGTCAAGGGTAGAGATTAGTGCACATAATTGGGAAGTTTTCATATGGCATACAATGGAGATATTGTTGCGTATGGAAAGCGGAATTTGGACTTTAGGAAAATCGAGTTTGTTATGGTTGGTTTATGTATAGTTCGTTTCTTGTACGTGGAAGGTTTCCTAGTGGATTAGGGCTTCTTGTATGAGTAGGATTCGTGGCTCTTGGCTGTGGTTTTGGGTATAAATAGTGAGGGGAGGCGTGGCCTCTCGGCATCGCTTTTGAGTTGAAGCTTTAGAGTTTCTCAACTTAGGGTTTCAAGTTTAGATTGAGATTTTGTGAGGAGTGCTTTGCATGCACTTTGTAAACACAGGAGTTTCAATAAAGATCAATCTTCTTGAGAATTCTTTGTGCTTCTTCTTCCGTGCGGCGGCGAAATTGTCGGTTCAACTGGATCAAGCAACCGGTTAGACCGCGTACTATGGCGGCCGACCGCGCTTCTTCCTGTTAGACCGCAAGTACATTGGCGGTCAGACCGGCGGCATCGACCTCATCGGCGTTGATACATCGACAATCGGCCGAGGCGATCGGCTACATGCGTGCCGATCAAGGTCATCGGGTGGTCGACTTGACAAGGCTACTCGCTAGACCGGCACGACACCCGCGGTCGTGACCGACTTCGAAAACGAGGTAAAGTTTTATTTCCGCTAAAACTTTGTTTTTGGGGTACTCAACCATTCACCCCCTCTCGTTGGCTTTTCTTGAGGCATTCGATCCTACAAGTGGTAATTTGAGCCACATTTTTCTCGTTTGGATTTTCTTGATCTAAAGTTTTTCATCATATCTATAAATTTTCAACAAACCGGCATGTTTTGATGGCACCGATTTTGCGTATTGGTGGTAGTAAGATGCAATCTTATATCATGGCTCAAGACTATGATGTGTGGAAAGGTTGCACTTCCCTACACCATACCCGATGCCATTAATACCGATGCTTTGAAAATTGAGTTTAATAATAATTGCAAAGCTCAAACATTTTGTTGAATGGAATTTTCGCGTTCTAATTTTGATCGTGTTTCTCATCTTCAAACCGCAAATGAAATTTGGAACGCTTTGAAAAACTTTCATCAAGGAACTACAAACATTAAAGAACTTCATCGAGATCTTTTTAAAAAGGAATATATAAAATTTGAGATGAAACCTCATAGCTTTGGATGATTATTGGTAGGTTTAACAAAATTTTGAGTAATCCGAGATCCGTTGATTCTTCTTATGATACTAATTATCCACAATCTCGAGATTTCTCGCGCTTTTAAATGGTCTTGATATGTCTCAGTTAGGAGATGAAAGTAACTTATTCAAGAATCTTTAACATTGCAAATTTGACTTTGGATTCGCTTATACTAAACTCAAAACTCATGATGAATATTCTTCTAAAAACGGATTCTAAGTCAAGTGCTTTGATTTCTCCTTCGACTTTCAGATGTTGCTTCATCATCTCCAAATGCTCTTGCTTTAATTAACACCATGTCCGATGAACAACTCGAGCAATTCGAGGAGGAGGATTTGGCTCTTGCTACTAACAAACTTTCCAGAGCTATGAAACAGAGTTAGGTTCGGGAAGAAAGGAGGACCAACGCGCGTTTGAGTGCGGCGCCTTGATCACATCCGCTCCAACTGCCCCAAGCTTGGGAGGAGCAGAAGGAGGACAAGAGCACGAAAAACAAAAGATGACAAGCCCAAGGGTAGGCGCTCCAAGGAGATGATCAAGAAGGTGCCGAGTCAAGTCTATGTCGCTTTTGAGCCACTCGCCGACATAGACTCGATGTGAGAGGAGAAGGGCAAGAACATCTCCGGCGTCCGTCTCATGACGCGTGGAGATGAAGATTCTTCGATGAAATTCAAGAAAATGAGGTAAACTCACTGAGGATGCAATTCTTGTTTTAAGTGCTAAGAATAAAAAATGAGAAAATGTTTAAAAACAAGAATTGGTAATTGAATTTTAAATGCCGAAATTGCTAGATTGAAATCTCTTATTCCCAATGATGATAATTGCAAAATTGTGAGGTTTTAATGTTGGAAATTTCAAAGATTAGGGATGTCAATAATTCTCAAATTTTGGCTTCTAAATCTTGTTTAACTTGTGATGCTAATGAATTGAACAACAACTTCTTTAGCAACTCCCTATCCTTTCCCTTCCGACTAAAAACTTCACACTTCCACATGTGGCATGAATGAGATCTTGCCCTCATGCTTGATTGACCACCGAAGGCGGTTGTTGGAGAAACTAGAACCGGCCCCGAACGGGGGCATCACACACTTTGAGCTTGCAAGAACACATACACAAAATTTATTGTCACTCATCTATCGCCCGCTAGCAGTGACCTACGATAAAATGTAATGGAACTGAGGCCTGGGCTTCCTCCTCGTCCCCGGGCCTCTGCGCTGATACATTGGAATGGTTAACTTTTTCAGATACCAAAAGAGGTGAAGACGTACAAAATCTATTTCTTCAAGGAGTTGGAATAGGTGTATTTTGATGACGATGCTCCACCTAAGACATGTCCATCATGAACTCCTTTTGTCTTTGACATTTTGAGAAGCTCATCCAAATTAATGAGAGTTCTTTGGAAGAAGTGTGAGGGCTTACACAAATTTAGGTACAATTGAGTAAATCCGGTGGAATAGGTCTGGGTAGTGCCGCCTCAGGGTGGAGATTCTCTGTAAAGCACATGATAGGTGGCTGGCCCCTGCTAAGTCCGTGACAGCACACCTGAGCTACCTCCCGGCTACGCTGGATTCTTCCATCTTGCTAAGGGTCTTCAGGGCTGACCTGCTTTCACTGGGTGATAGTTTTTGCCTAGTGAGGAAGACAATGGAAATTGGTCCTCCTGCTTTATCTCAAGGATTTAGCACCTGCGGAGCCTTTTGCATGCCCATGTCTTGTCGAAGGAATAGGAGGAGTGCGACGTGTCACGCCCATGGTGCCCAATGGTTTTCATCTTGCCACGTTACGAGGAATGACCGATGGCCCCATGGTGACTAAGTGGATGCTGGTTGGATTCTATGCCCATCCGTCAACCGAGAGCTAGGGCCTCACATTTGATTGGGTTGTCAAGGGGACACCGACAAGACTATGCATAACATGGTTTCCATGCAAAGTCTAATTGTGAGCTCTCTTTCAAAGCAACAAAGGGAGGAGATATGCAACATAGTAAGGGGGTTGGACTTAGGTTCAGGGTGCCTCAGAATCTTACCCGATTTAGATGAAGGGACAACAACAGCCAATTGATCTAATTGGGTTTTTACCATTTTATTATAACTCAATTGATTTTTGATTATAGAAGAAAGACATTTTAGCGTTGATACTATCTAAAGTCTTGTCATGGGCACTAATTTTAGAATTAGTTTCATTAACTTTAGCCTAACTCTAAGACTAGATCTTTCAAGGAGGGTTGATTCCAATTGAAAGCATGTAAAGAATTGTTACCTCCTTGATAGTAAGGGCGTTGTTGGTTTTATCCTTGGCCTCCTTGTGAATGATACCCATTGAAGATTGGTTAGGTACATGCCTTCATGGGTCTCTGTGGGCAATTACTCCCCCGAGTGGCCGTTGCTGCCGCATGTCTCACACATCATGTAAGCATCAATAGCTTGAACCCTTTCGACCTTGTCGTCTAGTTTCTTCAATAAAGAGGTCCAGTTTAGTGGTGAGCATATCCGTTTCCTTAACGAATGCATGCCCTTACTTATGGGTTTGGAGACGATCGTCGCTCTAATACCCTTGATTGGAAACCATCTTCTCAATTAACTCCGCTCGCATTAGCAACGGTTAATGAAAAGAAGCTGCCTCTCTCAAAGCAATATCAATATGATCACGGGCAGCCGTAGTTAACTCGTTGTAGAAATTTGAATAATTAGCTCCATCCATCCCGTGGTGAGGGTAAGCCAAGATATACTCTTGGAAGTGCTCCCCACTTCAAGGATTGATTCATTTGATGTCCGGCGAAACCTTGAAATTCTCCCACGAAGGGCATTGGTTTTACCCATCTAGGAAGAACTTCATGAGGAACACATTGGAGCATTTATCCTGTGGAGTCCACAGACTTCGGTTCCCACAAGCACTTGTTTCGCTCTCCCGATGAGACGTATCGAAACACTTATGAGTCGATGACATCTTTGGTGACTCCTTGATAGTGAAAGTGTTGCATCTCCGTAAATGATTGAGATGAGCGCTTGCGTCCTCATTGGCTTTCCCACGTAATGGGTTAGCTCTACACCATGGTAATCATCCCGTCTTTGATTTCAAACCGCTTAACCCATGCTAACCGTTGGTCCGGTAAGGACGTTTGCACCGAGGGTGCCGAGAAATCACTGAGGGTCTTCCGGGGCCATTGAGCTTGATTGTGCTTTGATTGTTGGTTCACTTGCCGAGAGGATCACTTGAGGAGGGATGACACGAGGTCGAACTCTTGCACAAGTGCTTTTGGATTTGGATTATAATTCTGTTGGCAAGTTGAAATTGGTCATAGAATACCCGTTTTCACATAAAAGAGAAAATAGACCAAGGTAAGCTCCTTGTGAGCAAATATAAGTCTTCCCGCAAATAACGCCAGAAATTTAATATGAACATATCAATAATTTAGTAATTTAATATTTTCATCTTAGACCAATGTCTTCTCCGCAACAACGCCAAAATGCTCCAACCCAACCAACTTTCTAGTGGATTTGATGGATTGAATGGTGTGGTTTGATCGAACCCCTGGTTTGACCAACCCCCAACCGCTCCAACCCCCACCAACTTTCTCCGAGCTGACTTACAAGTGGGCCCTTATGGCACTTCCCAGGTGTTGGTTCCACTTAAGTCGGTTTCACCCGACTTGTGGGCCCTCCAATCCATGAGATGCCGATGTGGCGAGTGTTGATTGATCTCGAGTTATGTTTCTTTGCCACACGAGCGTGCTTTCACTTCATTTATTCATATAAGTTCTGCATTCAAATATTCTCTAAGGACATGTGGAACTTTATTAATTCTAAACCTATATGCATAATAATAGCTAATTTTCTTTTTATTTCCGAGGTCCGTGACAAATCGAATTGGTACCACGACCGCCAATAGGGACCCTATGGTCACCGGCGGCGTGCGACGAGATGCGTGCGTAGCACGCGGAGTGGCGGCGCACTGGGAGGAGTGACGGGCGAGAATGGGGGAGGGAGGGGGCAAGCTCACTACGGCTTGTGTTCCCAACGCTCAAGGAAGATGACGGTGCAACCGGTGAATGCGCCATGATCCAGTTGAAAGAAGAGCAACATCCAAGTGGTGGCTAAGGGACCTCATGGTCTCGCGAACCAAGGTGGCAACAACGCAGCTCGGCCGGTGAATGGCGCGATGGCTAGAGGTGGCTAGAGCGGCGAAGAGTGGAGACTCTAGGGTCTCGACAGTCGCGGGAGCAAACTAGAGTGCAAGGGCTGCTAGCATTTTGGGAAATGAAGGAGCGGAGCTCAATGGATTTATAGCCATTGGAGGCTTGACATGTCCGAAATGTGCGAAAATGGTGGTGGTGTTGGGAGAGAGTGGAGAGAAAGTGTCAAAGAAATTTGGATTTTGAATCTCGCTTCGTCCCATGTTGTGCACCTGGAGGATCGTAGGAGCGTGTCTCCGAGGCGGCCAGTGGACGTAGGGTCACGGGAGAGTGGTGGCGAGGCTGACGTTAGCCCACTCTCTTCGACTCAGAAGGGGGATGGATCCGATAGGTGGGACCAACCCGTCGGTGTCCCTCAGAGAGAGGGAGGCGAGGCGGACTTCTTGTGGTTGGCTAGGCCGCGCCACGAGCCGAACAAGGTATTTCTACAACATAGATAAACCCAGCAAGCCGCATGGAATACCGTTGTAGCACTTCTCACCCGGAGTATTCTAAGGTATATCACTCACAAGGAATGTGTGTGAATTATCTAAGGGTCAGTTCATCCAAGGACACCAAGAATTTATAAGCAAGGGTATGAGAAGATTTCTATGGTTGAGGCTCTAGATAGATGGTAATCGTTTACTCTATTTACTTACTTTGGGCGCGGCTTACACTTGGTCTACCGAGTGACTATGGCCTAAAGCTCTACGACATTCCTCGAACGTGAAGGATTACAAAGGACGGATAGGGATGTCACCACCTACCGCCTCCCTCTATAACCCATGGAGTACGCGACAAACAAAGGTAAACCCTAGCCTAGACACCACGCTTCCGCTATTGATTACTACTCTAGTCTTGGCCAAGAACTCCCATCTTCATTAGGGGTTAGACTAGAGCACCCACAAATGGATGATGATCCAATAAGTAAATGAAGTAAAGTAATTACTCAACATAAAGGATTGCAAACCATATGAAATCACGAACACTTAGTTGATTGAATAAGCATCCGTTGCGGCACAAGACGGAGGTTCCGTGCCGATACCCGGACATTCCTCCTGACTACCCTCACTCTCTACCCTACTTTCTAAGCACTAGAGAACTAGGGCTACGTCTTTGGAATGGAGCTTTGATCTTCTTGTGTTGTGTGTTGAGAGTGGTAAGCTCCCTTTATAGCCTTCAAAATGGCGTGCTGATAGGTCAGCTTCTCCTCGCTAAACATGCATAATCGTCATTGGGATTCATCAGAGCGTCCACGTGGAACGTGGAGATGAGGGGGCCGTGGTGGCCCGGCCGAACCAGTAGTCGGCCAACCTGGCCACCGCCCGTCTCCATCGCCTTACCTGGATGGGTAGCCCTTAGTCGGTTCTTGGGTGTTTGGGCCCACTTTGGAGTCTGGATTCAGCTGACTTGTGGGCCCTCCAATCCGTCGAATGCCTTCTACATGGCAAGAGTCGATTGGCCTGGAGTTGTGTTTCTTCGCCACGTAGGTGTGTTTTTGCCTCCATTTCTGTATTAATCACTCGTAGACAAATATTTACTAACACCCGTGGAACGGATTAGTAAATAACCCTATCTCTACGTATCCGCTTTATGTGGGATTGACGATCGATTTTAGTATTTAAGGACCGTCAACAACACCCACACTTATCCTTTACTCGTCCCCGAGTAAAGCTCATGGATATCAAATAGAGTATGGACTTCCTGTATAATGCAAACATACAAAGGTATTCCAAGCCTTACATATACCCGTGAACTTTTGAAGTGCTACCATGTCATCTTGGGTGATTGAAGAATGAAACAACCTTGATTCGAATAACCTCTACTTCTTATAATAAATTACCTTAGGTTTTTCTTTTATGCTCATAAAACATAACTTTGCTATTATCAATTGATACTCTCTCATATCACTCAATGTGTTTGACTCCCTCACCAAGACTTTGATGTTGCATGTTCTTATCCTACCTTTCTAATAAGGTTATGTGGAGCTCATGATAGGGAAATAAGAATGACATAAACAGCATCAAATATTTTGTAAAGTCAAAGAGTAGATCCAAGAAGAATACTAAACATGCAACCATGTGATCAAGCTTGTGCATAAATGTGCAAGGGGATATGTGAGCTTAAAAATGGAAAAAAAAAGAAAAATGGGTTGGTGACTCCTTTTGTATGATCCTCCTCCCTATCTTTTATTTAGAAACATGGTCGTTTTTTCTTTCCGAGATACACATAATCTCCTTCAAAACTCAAGTGCATTCGTCGATTGTCGATAATCCTTCTGACGTGACTAAGCTACTCGTTAACCCTTTCTGGATAATGCTCACCTTTTCCTCGCCTTCTCTCAATATATCGCTGCATAAACCTCGACGTCTCCTCGCCCCATCCCACAAAAGTGGCATACGACACTTTCGTCGATACAAAGCTTCAAAAGGGGCCATTTGCAAACAGTTCGATAACCGTTATTATAGGAACATTGGAAGATAAGGTAAATTCCTATCCTAACTTCCGTGGAAATCCAAAGCAAGCTCTCAACATATCTTCGAGAATTTGATTCACTCTTTCGCCTAACCATCGCTTGAGAGGATATGCGAGTAAAATTTAATCGAGTACCCATCTCTTCTTGAAGCTTTCCAAAACTTTAAGTAAACTCCAAGCCTCTATCCGATACTATCTCTCCTTGGACACATCATGCAAACAAATGATCCTTGCAATCGATGACGTTCTGGTAACCCAATAAAACCCATTCCACTTCTTCCACGTATTCTGGTATCTTCAATGGTTGAAGTAAACTAGTTGGTTTCGATGTCTCGCTTCACCATTGACATACATCACACACCGCAACATATTCCGCCATCTCCCTGCTCCTCAGACCGCCCACCAAAACTCTCCTTAAGGTCTTGATATCTTGCTTCTCGCCGGGTGAATGGAATATAACATTTCATGGGATTCCTTTAGAACGGTACCTTCACCTTTTGCTCATGTGCACACGCATTCTTTCGCCCAACCATACGCTTCCTTGCTCATCTTGCAACCGATGGCTTTTCCTCTTCTCATATTCTTATTAATCTCCCGTGTATCCGGATATTTACTTGAGCTTCTCTCAATTGATCTATAAGAGGGGTTGAGCCTCTAAAGCTACGACAAAACCTTTTCTTACTATTCCCAAGTTCAACTTCTCAAACTCCTTGCATAACTCCAAAGGCAACCACGTCCATCGAAGTATTGCAAAGAACTCTTCCTACTTAAGGCATCTCCGCCACTTACATTAGCCTTTCCGGGATGATAACGAATTTCATGTCATAATCCCACTTAATTCCAACCATCTTTGTTGACGATATTCGATCCGCCGAGTAAAAATATACTTCAAACTTTTATGGTCGTGTACATCTCGTATGTTCCCAAACATAGTGACACCAAATCTTCAAAGTATGCACTATCCGTAGCCAATTCAAGATCATGGGTTGGCTAACTTTTCATGAGGTCGTAGTTATGTAGATGTGTAGGCAACCACCATCCCATCCCGCATCAACACACAACCCAAGCCTACCGGGATGTGTCAGCAAACCCAGAAACCTTTTCTGATCGGTAAAACTAGCACTAGCGCAAATACTAAACACTTCTTCAACTTTGAAACTATGCTCACAATCTTCCATCCACTCGTACTCTAACGACCAAATTTGGTAAGCGAATCCCCGAGTTTGAAGCACGGATTGAAGCGGAATCAAGGAAACATGTGACTGAAAATAGAGGTTACATCGGCTGAATCCGACCGGCTAAGGAATCGCCGGCTGTCCGAGTCGACTAGGATAGCCGATAGCCGATTTCAGCTTGAAATAGAAGATGGACCAATCCTGCAAGGAATCGTGAAGATAGTCGTTGATTCGGTTTCCAAGTGCTTTGAAGAACGGATAACATCCTATAACGACAATTGTATCTTAAATTAGGATATTCTATATAGTTTCCTTATAGATAAGGTCGGTTTGTTAGAATATTTGTAACCAACTGTAATAGGAATCGTGTTTGCCACGACTTGTTGTATATCTGGGTATAAATATGACCCGAGATCATGTAATCAAATATACACAACTCAATACAACCTCGACGCATCGCCAACCTTTTTGTTTTCTTTTTCACCTCACAAGCTCTTGCCTCGTCTTTGCTGCACCTGTCCGATCTCCAAATAAGGTAATCTCTTGTTACAAGCGGTTTGTGTTATCGAGGTTAGTGCTTCCATCATTATTACACTCTGATTTTGATATTGTAAATTATTTAATTTATCATATACGGCGACATATAATTTAGATCAATTTCTAGATCTATCTCGCGATCGGCTAGCATCTCCCTCAAGACAATAGCCAATGGAGCTAGATCCAGGGTTGATTTAGGTTATATGGTGTATCCACCATCTCGATGGACATTCATTAGCTTATATAGATCTCATGCTTCTTTTGTACTTAATGCTACATCAATTTGATCTATTAAGTCGCTTTTAGAATCATCTAGATCTATTCGATTCAATGATTATTATTAGAGATAGCAC